>CM055895.1:72100732-72409725 GCA_029582155.1 Panopea generosa | reverse complement strand
AATATTAAAAAATGGATAATTGGAAATACATGTAGTCAACATTTTTGGCCACTTTATTTTGGTACCAAAATTATTAAATTCAGACAAAGGTTCAAAGAGTTACTAGTATTAATCCAAAATTTCAATTGTGTATGTTAAATTGATATTAGCTGCCAGTAATTAAATCAGCTAGTCGCTACATCATTGCTATTTTCATCACAAAAAATGAATACATACTTCTTTGACCAAAATATTGAATCTCATCAAATAACCAATGTACTATGAATGCTCGACTATTCGTAGAATATGGGGACTATTGTACTCGCCCTGGTGTCGGCGGCGGTTTTTATCAGGTAAGATATCTATGCAACCACTCATTTGATATGAGTTAAACTTCACATGTGTGTTCAGCATCATCAATGGAACTTGCAGACATAAGAACCAAAACTCTGGGTTGCATTTTGGCAGAGTTATGGCCCTTTTTGGACTTAATTTTTCAGGTTAAAGTTTTTTATCAGGTAAGATATCTATGCAACCACTCATTTGATATGAGTTAAACTTCACATGTGTGTTCAGCATCATCAATGGAACTCACAGACATAAGAACCATAACTCTGGGTTGTATTTTGGCCGAGTTATGGCCCTTTTTGGACTTAATTTTTCAGGTTTAAAGTTTTTTATCAGGTAACATATCTATGCAACCACTCATTTGATATGAGTTAAACTTCACATGTGTGTTCAGCATCATCAATGGAACTCACAGACATAAGAACCATAACTCTGGGTTGCATTTTGGCCAAGTTATGGCCCTTTTTGGACTTAATTTTTCAGGTTTAAAGTTTTTTATCAGGTAAGATATCTATGCAAGCACTCATTTGATATGAATGAAACTTCACAATCATGTGTGTTCAGCATCATCAGTGGAACTCACAGACATAAGAACCATAACCTTGGTTGCATTTTGGCAGAGTTATGGCCCTTTATGTACTTACTTTTTCAGGTTATAGTTTTTAAGCAGGTAAGATATCTATGCAACTATCATATGATATGAATGGAACTTCACATGTGTGTTCAGTATCATCAATGGAACACACAGAGATAAGAACCATAACTCTGGGTTGCATTTTTACAGAGATATGGCCCTTTTGGACTTAGAAAATTTGGCTAGAGATTTAAGAGGTTAAAGTTTTTGATTTGGTACATATTTCATCATCCTGTCATTGGACATGAGTGAAATTTCACTTCACATGTGTGTTCAACATCCTCTAGGAAACTCTAGAGACAAGAATCATAACTCTTGATTGTATTTTGGCAGAAGGATTTCCCTTTTAGACTTAGAAATTCTGTTTTTAGTAGGTTAACGTTTGTAGTAAAGGGCCTTGATCTTAGATGCTTGACAATAGGGTCATTTTGCGGTCCTCTCTTAAATTTGTTCAAAACCATGACTCTGGGGTCAAAATAGGCCTGCCCTAATGGGTAAATTTTTTTTTTTTATAAGCTTAATCTTTTATTTTGCCTGCCGTTAGGGGTAAAAAAAAATTTCTTTTATCAAAGTTTAATCATTTTTTCTTTTTTTGTAAAGTTTAATCATTTTTTTAAGATTTATTTTCTTCATTTTCATGAAAGGGTTTCCAGCTGTGATCAGCTGTGCATGCTGGTACAAGATTATTTCAACTATAGATCCATTTTTATGAACTGGTACCGATATATTGCCCTCTGAGGTTAAGTTAGTGCATAGGCTTATATGTCATCCAGAATTAACTAATATTAAGGCATTGCGAGCGATCCATTCACTTTGTTGTTTTCAAAAAAACATAACTATTGATGACGAAAATGAATAGTGTTGATGAATTATTTTGTTAATTTATTTTAATCAGATAAGCAATAATTATACTTTAATTTTACCACCCCTGAGTTTTAATTGTCTTCCATTTGGTACTTATTTAATGAAAAAGCTGTTGTTTTAGAACAGCATCGAAGTAGTTGAGCACGCTGTCCCTCTGACAGCTCTTATTTTCATTTTTATTACTTGCAGATATGTTGTTCTGACCAGCAAACACCATGAAGGTTTTACAAACTGGCCGTCTAAATATTCCTTCTCGTGGAACTCCATGGATGTAGGACCAAAAAGAGATTTAGTTGGTAGTGATATAATTAAGCACACAAACATCAGCTTTACACTTGTAGTGTACCTTCATTGTTAACATCACCCTTACACCTGTAGTATACCTTCATTGTTAACATCAGCCTTACACATGTAGTTTACCTTCATTGTTAACATCAGCCTTACACCTGTAGTATACCTTCATTGTTAACATCAGCCTTACACCTGTAGTATACCTTCATTGTTAACATCAGCCTTACACATGTAGTTTACCTTCATTGTTAACATCAGCCTTACACCTGTAGTATACCTTCATTGTTAACATCAGCCTTACACATGTAGTTTACCTTCATTGTTAACATCAGCCTTACACCTGTAGTATACCTTCATTGTTAACATCAGCTTTACACCTGTAGTATACCTTCTTTGTTAACATCAGCCTAACACCTGTAGTGTACCTTCATTGTTAACATCAGCCTTACACATGTAGTTTACCTTCATTGTTAACATCAGCCTTACACCTGTAGTTTACCTTCATTGTTAACATCAGCCTTACACCTGTAGTTTACCTTCATTGTTAACATCAGCCTTACACCTGTAGTTTACCTTCATTGTTAACATCAGCCTTACACCTGTAGTGTACCTTCATTGTTAACATCACCCTTACACCTGTAGTGTACCTTCATTGTTAACATCAGCCTTACACCTGTAGTGTACCTTCATTGTTAACATCAGCCTTACACATGTAGTTTACCTTCATTGTTAACATCAGCCTTACACCTGTAGTTTACCTTCATTGTTAACATCAGCCTTACACATGTAGTTTACCTTCATTGTTAACATCAGCCTTACACCTGTAGTGTACCTTCATTGTTAACATCACCCTTACACCTGTAGTATACCTTCATTGTTAAACATCAGCCTTACACCTGTAGTATACCTTCATTGTTAACATCAGCCTTACACATGTAGTTTACCTTCATTGTTAACATCAGCCTTACACATGTAGTTTACCTTCATTGTTAACATCAGCCTTACACCTGTAGTGTACCTTCATTGTTAACATCAGCCTTACACTTGTAGTGTACCTTCATTGTTAACATCAGCCTTACACCTGTAGTTTACCTTCATTGTTAACATCAGCCTTACACCTGTAGTATACCTTCATTGTTAATATCAGCCTTACACTTGTAGTATACCTTCATTGTGAACATCAGCCTTACACCTGTAGTTTACCTTCATTGTTAACATCAGCCTTACACCTGTAGTGTACCTTCATTGTTAACATCAGCCTTACACCTGTAGTACACCTTCTTTGTTAACATCAGCCTTACACATGTAGTTTACCTTCATTGTTAACATCAGCCTTACACCTGTAGTTTACCTTCATTGTTAACATCAGCCTTACACCTGTAGTTTACCTTCATTGTTAACATCAGCCTTACACCTGTAGTTTACCTTCATTGTTAACATCACCCTTACACCTGTAGTGTACCTTCATTGTTAACATCACCATTACACCTGTAGTATACTTTCATTGTTTTGTTGCACAACAGCTTTTCATGGTTGTGTATATATGACATGCACAAATTAAATTTTAGTTGATTGATATACATGTAGTTTACCATCCAACATGGGTGCCATTTCTAAAATTAGAAATGTATAAAGGTCAGACAGAGAATGATTTTTACAGAAAGAGCAAAACAAATGTGGAAAAAGAGCAGTGATATGTTGAACCATCAATATATTATAAACATTTAGACTACACAAAGTTAATTGCTTGTGTTTTTTGTAAGCATTTAACTGAGTTTGAACCTCGGTCATTGTATTGCAAGAGTCCCAACAGTGTAATTCATTCCCTTTATCAGCTTACTGTTTTAATTCATTCATCAATGTAGATTGAAACTTAATGACTCTCCTCATATTTTTTTGTAAATTCAACTTTTTCTTTTTCTTCATAGGTGAGTTGGCAGCAGCTGTGCGTAAGAAGCCCGACATAAAATTTGGGGTATATCACTCGCTGTTTGAGTTTTACAACCCTCTCTACCTGCAAGATGAGGCAAACAACTACACAACTAACAGATTTGTAAAGGTGAACATTTTTTAATGAGGTTTAATGCTATTTTCAACACATTACAGGTTAAATATGGCATATCCAGTTTTATTGGTGGAGGAAGACCTCAGAAGGAATCTGAGTAGAACCAATGTCTGTTCCGCAAGTAACTGGCAAACTTTCTCACAAACAGATGACAGCTGACTGAGCTAGCAGGAACCCTCTTGCACAGATTTCATTGGTGTCATTCAGTGTTAAAATAAATAGAAAAGTGTGGCAATTACTTGTTGTACAAGTTTGTATGCCTGTCATGCATATTCATTGTCACCAGGTTATTTATTAAGAAGCCGTCTGGTGTTGACAGAGACAGCAATGATATTCAGATTGATATGACAAATACGTATATGCCCGTTAGAAATTGGAGTTTGAGTGTGCATACTTTCCCATCAATGAAAAAAAAAGTGAATAAGTATAAATGTACATGTAAATGAATAATAAAACACTCAAGTGGCAATGTATATTCATTGCTGCTATTAAGGTCTCTTTTCTTGTTTTGGTCAATTTTTCATGGAACGTTCAACCTTGAATTTGGCATATTTTATTTTTATTAGCTCTACTGGTGCTTTTGCACTGTCATACATCTTTTTTCGTCTGCCAACTATTGTCGCCAGTTAGTAGCATTTTCTTTGAAACTGCTATGTTTGTTATACCTTAACTTCTCAGGCAATCCTTAAAAATGTTTGTTTGTGGCTCTGACCCAGTTTTTTTCATGTGGCTTAAAGTAGGTAGGTATTTTTTTGGCAGATTTTGATTTTGCAGTCAATTTAAACAAAAAAAGGACAGAAATCATGACCAAAAAATGCTTTGAAAGTCATTAAAAAGTTTGGGTAGCCGCAATTTTGAGTGAGTAGGTAGGAGCACAGCAAACACATTATTTCTTTAAGAATGGCCTTATACACAATAATTTTTTATCTTAAATTCAAGATGGCCACCATTACTTAAAACAGTAAAACACTTAAAACATCTTCTCATGAACTACTGGTACCAAACAGATTTTGAAAATATTTAATTAAAAATGATCACTGAATAAAGTTCTGTCAATATGGCCAGCCAATTCCACAACGTATGAAATAAGACACAAACTGGATCATATTTATTTGTATCAGTTTAAGACAATGCCCGAGTTGTATGAGTTGGTAAATAAGTACAAGCCAGATGTGATATGGTCTGATGGAGATTGGATGGTGGACGACTTTTACTGGGATGCCCTGGACTTCCTCACCTGGCTATATAATGACAGGTGAGCTTCAGTGAGAAATATTCAAACTAATTAGTTAGAAATAATCATCCATCATCATTTTATCAACTTTTATGTTTTTAATAACCATCTTATCCTTAATACTAGTTCAAAGCACAAAGGTTAACAAAAACATATACATACAGTGAGAGTTCTGGATATTTTTACTCTTTGATCAATTGATAAAATGAAATTTTGAATTGCAGCTGTGGTCTAGAAGTAGAGCATCTGCCTTGCATGGGGAAGGTTGTGGGTCTGATTCCCAGCAGGGTCATAGCAAAGACTTGAAAACTGATACAAGAATCTTTCTTGCTAAATGCGCTCTGCATTTTGAAGACAGTTCTATGTCTGGTCGGGCTGGTGTCATTATAATATGACTGGATGGGGTATCAAGCCATGTGTCTGGCATTATACTCCAATGTGGTAGCGCTTAGAATATTGTCTCAAGTAGACTCTCTGTTGGGATATGAAAAATTGTTTAAAAGCATCCCTAAACACCATACAACAACAACAACAACAACAAATGCAGAACTATATGAGAAATATTATCACGCATAGGAATTTAAAGGCTGTCGTTGTTGCTCATTTTTATATGATTATGTTTGCGACAGTACTGAGTGAGTTCTGTAGTACAAGTAACATACTAGTTCATAAAGCGTTATAAAAGACAAGCTTTGTGTACTCAAAACACAAATCAATGTGTCCTAGTAAATCTATATATATATATATAATGTTTTCAGTTCCTTTTACATTGTGAACAGAATCCTTTTAATTCTTGTTTTTTCTCTCAGTCTAGCCATACGGTGAATGTAAAAATATATAGACATATGTTTATATATGTACCAACGTATGTTTACATTATAATTTCATATATATTTTTTCAGTGCATAATTTGTTTATTTGGTGATGATTAGCTGGCATTTATGGTAAAGTCAAATGAAATTTTCTTTATATTCTATAATCTTTTTACTGGTATACAAATAAAATAAAGTTTGTTGAAGTTTTTTGTGCATGACTTTTATTTGATAATTTTTTACTGCAAGGCCACTTGAAATTTTACACAGGAATGTGATATTTTTTTTTGATTACTAGTATACCAAAAAAATTGATTTACACATTAACATGTATACGCAGATTTGTTCCTTTTCTTCGGGTTGGTTGTAACAGTCAAATGTTTTGTTTGTATTTTGAGAATACAATTAGATTATGTCTTGCCTCGGCCAACATTATTTTTTTCAGGTTGACAGTTTTCAATAAAGCCCTTACAGGAATATTGTATTTATATATTAAAGATAAAAGGTCAATAAATACTGATGTTCAGGAAGACTTCCTCTGACATTTAAGCCTGTCACCTTGGACCTATAATATGTTTTGTAGTGCATAATATCAAGTTAAAATTTATAGGTAAATGATATTTAAGTGAATGATATTTGTAAATAAAGTGTTACATTATTTATTTTATGATTTTTTACAGCCCTGTGAAGGACACTGTAGTTGTTAATGACAGGTGGGGAAAGAATATACGATGTAAACACGGAGGTTTCTTAAATTGTAACGACAGATATAACCCTGGTAAGTTACCTCAAGTATCCATATCTGTATTTATAGGTCTATATCTCAATATCATCTGCATTTACGGGTCTATATTTCAACTAAGTTGTGTGAATAAGTCTATATCTAAACATCATCTGAATTTACAGATCCATATATCAACTTCATCTGCATTTACAGATCCTTACATCAACTTCATCTGCATTCACAGATCCGTACATCAACATCATCTGCATTTACAGATCCATACATCAACTTCATCCACATTTACAGATCCATACACATCAACTTCATCTGCATTTACATATCCATACATCAACTTCATATGCATTCACAGATCCGTACATCAACATCATCTGCATTTACAGATCCATACATCAACTTTATCCACATTTACAGATCCATACATCAACTTATTCTGCATTTACAGATCCATACATCAACTTCATCTGCATTTACAGATCCACACATCAACTTCATCTGCATTTACAGATCCATACATCAACTTCATCTGAATTTACAGATCCATACATTGACTTCATCTGCATTAACAGGTTTAAGTCTGTATCTCACCATCTGTGCTCACAAATAGTTATGTGAACATCTGTTTACATCTCTATATCTAACATACATGTGATATATGTTATTGTTTATATGCCAACACTATAAATGTCTATATGTCACATCTAACAAGTAAAGAGTCTATTCTCTGAAATTTTTGTTCAATATCTTTTCCGACGTTAGACAATTATTTTTTAAAAGTATGTGTATAGCTAGATAGTTACTAGAATAGTTGGATTCCCTTTCAAAGAAACTCTGAGAAGTTTAATAAACAGTTTTGTTGCCTTTCAGGTGTTCTACAAAAGAGAAAATGGGAGAATGCATTGACTGTGGAGACTAGTTCTTGGGGCTACACAAGGGAGGCTACTCTTGGTGACTTCCTTACCATGGATAAACTAATTGAGGAACTTGTTACCACGGTCAGGTAAAAAAATGTTGGTTGTAATTAATTTAAAATAGATGTAATCTGTTATATTTGATGTCATTATATGAGGTCAAAAGTGCCCAACATGAGAACTTTGGTTTTGTCATGATCTCAACAGGGTCTCCATGACCTACCTATTATTGTTTAGAAAATGATAAATGGACATTAAATCTTAATATAAATATAATTTAATTGACATATAACTGTGAATTTGGGGGACAACTTCTTGGTTTAAACATATTTTATTTCCAGTTTTTTTCATATAAACAAGTACAATATTCAAAATACATGTATATGTATATAGCATTAGAATGAAAGAATACAATTCTTATAGAGTTTGTCTCCAAACTTTCTTGAACTGGTGATTTCAAATGAATACCTTCAGAACAGCCCTTGAATTTCCAAACCTTCATCTGATCGATAATTTGCAAATGCAATTAAATCTTGGCCAACATTTTTGGAGTGCCTTTGGAATAAAAAAAAAATCATGTGGTAAAAAGCGTCCAGCAATCAAGGTATTTGTGTTACACTATCTCAGCTGCGGTGGTAACCTGCTGGTAAATGTTGGTCCCACTCATGATGGACGCATCATTCCCATGTTTGAACTGAGGCTGCGGTCAATGGGGGAATGGCTTGATGTGAATGGAGAGGCCATATACAAGTCAAAACCCTGGAAGCATCAGAATGATACAGATAATCAATATGTTTGGTAAGGCATTATATTAGTTTATACTAATTTATTTTAAATGATTGCGAATAAAGCTTAAAGCTTATTTGAACTGTAAGTTATATTTATACCTAGATAATGCATTAGTGAACACTTGTTTATGTAAAAAGGGAAATCAATGTAGTTTTAGATCCAGTATGACTTTAAATGGAATATAATTATCAGGATTTTTCAAAATTTTATTTTTTTTCCAAATATATCAAGCCTTTATATACTTAATGACCCCATATTGGTCTAATCCCACTGGTCACCTCCACCGAGCAGCCACTTTTCTTAAACAGCCACATTTGCTATTTCCCATTTCTATGCTTTTGGAACAAATTTAAGCTGTATTAAACAACAACCTGTCTTTAAAGGCTACTTTTGCTCCTTCTCTTGACTGGTTGCATAAGCCAGGTTTGATTGTAGTCATCAATTGTTTTTATTTTGATTATTAAAACAGGTACACAATGAAGAATGATCCCTCCTCTGCTGTCTACGCTATCACCCTGAAGTGGCCAACAAATGGTGTACTGTCCCTTGGTGCACCTGTTCCCTACCCTGATTCAACCACAGTCCGTATGCTGGGATATGAGGGGCTGTTAAGCTGGGACATGAGAAAGTCTGGTGGCATTGATGTTAAACTCCCTAATATACCTTTCTACAAAATGCCATGTCAGTGGGCCTGGACATTTAAAATCGAAGGCCTTAAAAATATGGATGATTGCATTGATAATATAAAAAATTAACTGCGTTGTCAATCTCAATAAAGCAATGTTATTTTATCATCTAATGAACAGGGATGGTAATCAAAGATTATTTAAGCACATTATTGTGGAGCATGTGGTCCAGTGGTAGAGCACCAAACCCATGATCGGAGAGTCTTGGGTTCGATCCTCATCTATGGCAATGTGTGATGTCCTTGAGCAAGACACTTTTTCTGCATATGCTTAGTACTGGTTATACCCAGGAAGACTTCGAGCGTCATTTGCCTAAGTTTTAAGAACTTGTTTCACAATCGCAGTAAAATAAATAAGTTTAAACTAAACTTATATCAATTAAACCTTTACCTTGGCTGAATTGATTCAATGACTGCTTGGAGCATCAAGGTGCTATGTGCCTTCATGTTTCATATAGATGGTCCAAAAGGTCAATATTCGACTCTTCCATCTTTATACTAGGACCATTCCATTATCATTTAAAAGGGAATAAAAAGTTAACGTCGTCCTTGTTGAATTTACATGATAGGCTCTTCCATCTTTATACTAGGACTATTCCATTATCATTTAAAAGGGAATAACAATTTAACCTTGGCATTGCTGAATGTACATAATAGACTCTTCTAGCTTTATACAAGGACCATACCATTATTGTTTAAAAGGGACTAATAAGTTAACCTTTACCTTGCTGAATTTACATAAAAGGCTGTTCAATCAAGTGCATAGATATATTGTCATAGAGTAAGGTATTTATGAATGGGTATGTCATGTGACGTTACATATTAGTGCAAAAAGGGGGTGTAGGATGAAAATTCGTAAATATATGCAGAAATCCATGTCATGTATATAAAAGTTATAAACCTACAACATTGATTTGCAAATGTGGAATTCTCATTATCTATCAAGTTTATTTAAATGAAAGAATCAGCCTTACTCATTATTCTGCTCAACTTTCATTTATCTGTAATGGGTTAGAGTTGCTCATTCACAACACATTTACCTGTAATGGGTTAGATTTGCTTATTGGCAATACATTGATCTGTAATGGGTTAGATTTGCTTATTGGCAATACATTTACCTATAATGGTTAGATTTGCTTATTGGCAATACATTTACCTGTAATGGGTTAGAGTTGCTTACTGGCAATACATTTACCTGTAAATGGTTAGATATGCTTATTGGCAGTACATTTATCTCTAAAGGGTTTGATTTGCTTACTGGCAATACATTTACCTGTAAATGGTTAGATTTGCTCATTTGCAATACATTCACCTGTAATGGGTTAGATTTGTTTTCATTGGCAATACATTTACCTGTAATGATTAGATATGCTCATTGGCCATACATTTACCTGTAATGGGTTAGATTTGCTTACTGGTAATACATTTACCTGAAATGGTTAGATTTGCTTACTGGCAATACTTTTACCTGTAATTGTTAGATTTGCTTATTGATAGTACATTTACCTGTAAATGGTTTGATTTGCTTACTGGTAATACATTTACTTGTAAATTGTTAGATATGCTTATTGGCAGTACAACTACCTGTAAAGGGTTCGATTTACTAATTGGCAGTACATTTACCTGTAATGGGTTAGATTTGCTCATTGGCAATACATTTACCTGTAAATGGTAAGGTATGCTTATTGGCAATACATTTACCTGTAATGGGTTAGATTTGCTTAATGGCAGTTCATTTACCTGTAAAGGGTTCAATTTACTAATTGCCAGTTCATTTACCTGTAATGGGTTAGATTTGCTCATTTGCAATAAATTTACCTGTAATGGTTAGATGTTCTTACTGACAATAAATTTAACTGTAATGGGTTAGATTTGTTCATTGGCAATACATTTACCTGTAATTGGTTAGATTTGGTCATTTGCAATACATTTACCTGTAATGGTTAGATATGCTCATTGGCAATACATTTATCTGTATTGGGTTAGATTTGCTTACTGGCAATACATTTACCTGTAATGGGTTTGATTTGCTGATTGGCAACACATTAACCTGTAATGGGTTAGAGTTGCTCATTGGCAATACATTTACCTGTAATGGGTTAGATTTGCTTACTGGCAATATATTTATCTGTAATGGGTTAGATTTGCTTACTGGCAATACATTTACCTGTAATGGTTAGATTTGCTTACAGGCAATAAATTTACCTGTAATGGGTTAGATTTGCTTACTGGCAATACATTTACCTGTAATGGGTTAGAGTTGCTCATTGGCAATACATTTACCTGTAATGGGTTAGAGTTGTTCGTTGGCAATACATTTACCTGTAATGGTTAGATTTGCTTACTTGCAAAACATTTACCTGTAATAGGTTAGATTTGCTTTTTTGCAATACATTGTATGTCTGCTTCATGTTAATTTTGCATAATATTGGAACTTAAGTGAAACTTGCAATTATTTCCTTTCTCTGTTTCACTTAAGCTTTTTTCTGAAAACAATTAAGGAGTATGAGATAGGAAAATAGTTAATAAATAATTTTACAAGCTTTAAAGCTCAGTTGATATGATGATTGTGTCTTATAGATTTCCGTCCACAGTATTTAAATATTTTTTTCTAAAAATTGTTAAAGAATATAACTTGATGACACCTAACAGATCATGAAATAGCAAAATATTTTGATAATTCTTAAATAATCTGGTGGATAAATATTTTGCTCACATATTCCCTGTTCATGCCAGATTAAACTTAATCTTAAATATATTTATCAGGGTGTAAAAGAAACAAAATTTTATACAAAAGTTATGCTAGAAAAATTTTTTGGGGTGGCATATAGTAATGACAGTGTCCATCCATCTGTCCTTCCGGTATTTAGTGTCCTGCATGTACCTTTGTCATGCATAGATAGATTTTTATAAATACTACAAATGATCAACATATCATGACAATGTGTTGCGCATAACACCCATACTCCCATTTCAAAGGTCAAGGCCACAATTTAACTTTTGTTTGACAAAATTTTTAGTCTATTTGAGATTTCGTGCCCAGCCTGAAACTTTGTCACCTATGGATAAATTCAAAAATACATGGCTCTGTTGATCAACATGACATGAAAAAGTGTTGCTTGTAAGACCCAGAACCTTTCCTTAAAGGTCAAGGTCACACTTTCAATTTGTTTGATGTTTTGTCTCTTGTCTGTAACTTTGTCTTTAGCTTGGCTCAATTGATCGAGAAGATGTGTCGCACGTAGGACTTAAACCTGTACCTCATAGGCCAAGGTCACACTTTGAGTTTGTTCAACAACACTTTGAATCTGTTTGAGATTTCAAGTCCAGTCTATAACTTGGTCTATCATACATGGTTAGGTTTCAAAAACACTTGGCTCAATTTAACAATTGATCAACATGACATGGCAAAGTGTTGCGTTAAGACCCAGAACCTTACCTTAGATGTCAAGGTCACACTTTCAGTTTGTTTGATATTTCATTTCTGGTCTGTAACTTTGTTTTTAAAATAGCTTGATACAAGTGATCAACATGTCATAAGGATGTGTAACCTGCATTTACCTGTAGAAATATCCAGACCTTTACATCAGATGTCATGGTCAAGGTTACACAAAGGTCAAGGTCACACTTTATTGTAAAAAACAACAAAACAACAATTTGGGGGGGGGGGGGGGGGGGGGAGGGGGGCATACGACACTTACCAGTGACATTTCTTATTTAATTTCACATTAAATTTACTCTCTAAACAAAGGAGATTGTTTAGGTATTGGGTTATTAAACTCCATTTTGTGCCACCACCATTCACAGAATGGTGATAGGACATTGAGATTTACCCTGTCCTTTAGTTTGTGCATGCGTCTGACAAATTGATTTTCAATTGATAATTATTTAAAGGGTCTGTGTATTTAACTACTGGAAATATTTGTATAATTATGCAATACAGGTCAGGTTCGCTATTTATCAATGCCGGTTATGGCACCTTTTCCACTTAATCCTTTACTCCATAGATATGCGTTTTCCCGCACAAATCACAGAAGGCCTTTGAAAACATTGCAGGAAGAATTCAGATTGCTCGTGACGAGCAATCTGAACACTTCCTGCACTGTTTTCCATTCTGTCAGTTAATATAAAAATAATTCGCCCAATAATCAAAAGCTGTGTCCAAAGGCGTCTATATGAAGTAAAGGGTTAAATAAAAAAAGGTTTCGGATAAATAATTTATGAAATGATTTTTGCATTTTATTATTATATGGTGTGTTGATTATTATAAAATACAGGTCAAGTTTGTTATTTGTCAATGTCGGTCAAATTTTACAGGAGTTGTGGCCCCTTCTTGACTTAAATTTGGGTAGATATGTATTTTCGATGAATAATTTCTAAAAGAGTCTACTGGTATGTATTTCATATGTGGTGTTAAGCTGTATAATTGTAACATTTGTCAAGTTTGATATTTGTAAACATTAATCAAGTTGTACAGAATTGATAACTTAATTGTTGGTAAAATGTACAAATATGTGGCTGGGCATCTGTATCCTATAATCACCTTTCTACTTTGCAAAAAATGTAATCAGTTTCTGTTGTCATTTTGTGTTGTATTCTTATAATTATAAATAATGGCAAAGTTGTAGTTTAATATATTCACTATATTGTGGGTAGTGTTACTAGTGCAGTGGTCAATTCTGTTCCCATAAAAAATTCTCTGGGGGGAGAAATAGCAAGCTGATTCTTTCCTACTTTAGTTTATTCTTTTTCAGAGGAAATAATTTGCTAGCTGATTTTTCCTGGAGGAAATAATTTGCTAGTTGATTTTTTCCCTGGAGGAAAGAACTGCATTGCTGAGTATTCTTCCAACCTAACATTCAATACAGAGGAGGGGAGGTGTGGAGGGTGTGGTTGAGCCATGATTGGAGGGTCGTTGGTCCGATCCTCAGACACAGCTATGTGTGGTGTCCTTGAGTAAGACACTTTTTTTTCGCATACGCTTAGTACTGGTTCCACCCAGGAAGACTTTGCGAGTGATTTGCCCTAGATGCAAGAACTTGTTTCACAATCAAAGTAAAATAAATAAGTTTAAAGTAAACTATAAAGGAGGGGACGGAGTTAAAATATAGTGGGTAAATAATCAGCAAGCAAACTTTTTTTCTCACCTGGTGGGAAAGTATAACATAGCCAATCTCACCAACCCCTACATAAAAAAGTCAAAATGAATGTGGGGTTAAGAATCTGTAAGCTTTTTAATCCTGAAGTTGAAATAAATAGAGGGGTAATTGTGAGGGGCAGGTAGGGTAATACATGTTTTCCTACATTAAAGTCAGACTATAGATGTAGAAAGAATCAGCCAAGCCAGTTTTATTTTTGTCAAAAGATAAATCATTTCTAAGCACCTTTAAAAGTTAAACTATATGGGAGTGGGTAGAGTGAAAGGAGGGGTGAAAAATATTCGCATGGGGAAGAAATTGACTGTTTCTCTGGTATTTGTGATATTTTATGTAGATGTGTATTGATGTTGCATGTTGTGTTAATTTGTTTACATTAGAGTTTTGGTTTGGTATTGGGGGAAAATGTATTTTAGCATTGATATTCAAATGTATTATTATACTAATTTTAAATTCATTGGCTACCACGTGTTCAAATATACAACATTTTTTGTATATTTTGTGTACATGTGTTCTATATGAAGGTATGGTACTTTCCTAAATATGAGGGTCCAATAATGATAAGCAGTGCAATGACCCTTTGGTATTCAACTACCTCCTGGATCCACACCCAAACATAATGATGTCATCAACATACTGATGTCATCAATATAATGATGTCACCGACATAATGATGTCATCAACATAATGATGTCACCAATATCAGTATGTATATTTGTATGTATAGACTAACATCAATATAAATAAACAAATATGAATTGCGGAGAATGACTAAGTATGTATTTTCGGGTTGAAATGTGGTATTATAATGTAAATATCACCCTTTTAAATTTTGCAAAAATACTGAGCAAATGAAAAGTTGATGAGTGCCATGATTTGTTTGTATTAAAATCTTAAGACTTATGAATGTTAGTGAAATGGGGCCACTGTTGTTTTCCATTATTGAAATATAAGAAAGGAATTATGTTTCAGTAATGGAAGATAACAGTTGGATAAAATCCATGTGTTAACTTGTAAAACATTCCATTTTGAACTTTTACAGTTTTGAATTCTTTAACTGTTAGAATATTGTTTCAACATCACACACAACCAACATAGAAAGCAAGACTTTCCATATATATTTATTTCTTACATTGTTACAACTGTCATTTTAAACATTAATAAACACTATTAACACATATGCACACTTCTAAAATATAGTTCAAATACGTTCCCCATTTTTAGTATAACTGTTCCTACTTAACACCTAACTGCCTTAACCCATTCGCATTCCAAAGTAATCTCTCTAACTTAAACTCGACTTTCCATGTTGCCTGCCAAAGTAAAACTCTCCCCCAAAAACTCATCTAACTTGTCCTATTTAAAGTCCTCGGTAGAATCCTATACAGTCACACCTGGACCATTAAAAATACATTAGTCAGGGTTGCATCTCTGAATGGTACATTTGGTTAATTATCAACATGTAAAAGTCTCCGGAATTGATCACCCTGTCAATCACTAATTGTATACACCCAGCAAAAAGGAGAACCATATATTTTTAACATGACGTTTGTACTTAGTGAATACACTTTATCTCGCAGTCAATCATCTGGACATCTCATAACAGTGTGTCCATTTTAGCTTTCTTATAAAAGTTATATATATATATATATATATATATATATATCCAATCATGGTTCCAATATTAAACCTATTAAACTGACTTGATAAAAATATGATAATTACTGAGTGACTGACTATATTACAATATTTTAATATCATGCCTGCTATTGTTTTTAATGGGTTTCCAATTTGAGTGGGTGATTTATTTAGTGGTTAGGCACTGACACTATAAATCCAGTATGTTATTGTGAAACCATGTCTTTCTATTGAAGTTGGAACCTATCTCGTATTAGGGGTGTATTGTAGTTTAACAGTCATGGACAATGAAAGCACAAGATACCTGCATCAGTCGTGCACTTACTAGGTATATAATACATCACATATCATAAACAAAACACCCCTAATACAGAAGGTTTTATCTATAAAGAGAATTACGTAGTTTCACAGTATCATATTTGATTTATAGTGCAAAGCTATGTTTTTCTACTTATTTTGAATATTTTCAAGATTATTGATATATTCTCAAATGTTGCTCTTGTATATACAAACTTACCTTTAGAATCTCGCACGTTTTACTCAAACTAACTGATATGTTCTCACAAATTGTTCTCTTATCTGTTCATATTTACCTTTGGAAGCTCACCAATTTTACTTTAGTATTTTAATGCACTATCAGAAATCGAAAACACATGTTATCATACAGGTTTTTTGGTATAATCTCCTCATAAACTTACCCGTCCTTGAAAGTTGGTGAAATAGTGTAGATTCAACAAGCAATGTTAAAATAATATTTAAAATTATTTACATGACAAACTGTAATATACATGTATTCAAACTTCTAGATCTCACGCACTCCTGTCATGTATGATACCCTACTACACAAAATTCAAAATTTTATACTTCTCCTCATACCTTAAACATATGTTAATCTTGTGATGATCTGATTTGAAACAGAACAATTTTATATCTATTTTGTATAATTATATAATATATTGGGAGTTTTTTGGAGGTAATAAAAATATATATTATAGATGCCTTTTTGTTATTGTTGTTTGCCATTAACATATTTATTTGCTAAATTTCAAGATCAATTGAACCAGATACATATAAACAGAGATAGGTAAATGCAGGCACCTGTCTGAATTAAGGTTGCACATTTGGCATTTTCTAAATCTTTGAAAATCAACTCGTTCTGAACATACCAACATATTTTTGTGATTTTTGGTATCAAAAGAAAGGCATTGATTGTAATTTTGGGTGATGAACTTTTGTTTTTTGAATTTAAAGAAATGAAGAATTTTTACACTTACATCAATTTTCTGTGATCGTTTTCATTTAGTTCATTTCTAAATTAAGAAATAAGAAAAGCTTCTTTAGATATCTATATGAAGTTTTCCTTATCTTTCTACATAAGTGTTCTATTTCTATGAGAGTCAACATGGTAAAATGGGTTTATGAAATGGATGTTTGCAAATATTGGTAAGAATACTTGGATGTTAAAAGAGGAAAAATGTGACAGGAAATTAAACTAAAGGAGTTTGGTAAAGTTTTTTTATGCCCTCCACTCCCCACCCCCCATCATCCCTTATAGAAATCGCAGTGTCCGTCCGTCCATCCTTCCTTCCTTCCGTCCGGTATTTCGTGTTCGGCCTGTAACTTTGTCATGCATAGATGAATTTTGTTAATACTTGCTACAAATGATCAACATAACATGATGACTTGTGGCGAGTAAGACCCACACCCGTACCTCAAAGTTCAAGGTCACACTTTGAGTTTGTTTGACAACACTTTGAGTCTGTGTGAGATTTCGTGTCCGGCCTGTAACTTTGTCATGCATAGATAGATTTTATAAATACCTGCTACAAATGATCAACATAATTTGATGACATGTCACACGTAACATCCACACTCCCACTTCAAAGGTCAAGGTCACAATTTAACTTTGTTTAACGACACTTTGTCTGTTTTAGATTTCGTGTCCAGTCTGTAACCTTTTCACTTATGGATAAATTTCAAAAAACACTGGGCTCAATTCATCAGCATGACATGACGATGTGTCACGCGTAAGACCCACACTTGTAGCTCGAAGGTCAAGGTCACACTATGAGTTTGTTTGGCAACACTTTGAGTCTGTGTGGGATTTCGTTTCCGGCCTGTAACTTTGTCATGCATGGATTTTATAAATACTTGCTACAAATGATCAACATAACATGACGACGTGTCGTGTATTACACCCGTACTCCCACTTCAAAGGTCAAGGTCCCAATTTAACTTTGTTTGAAGACACTTTTAGTCTGCTAGAGATTTCGTGTCCAGTCTGTAACTTCATTTATAAATTAACTTCAAAAACACTTGGCTCAATTTGTCATCATGATTTGACGACGTGCCACACATAAGACCCACAACCTTACCTCAGAGGTCAAGGTCACACTATCAGTTTGATATTTCATGCCTGGTCTGTTACTTTGTTTGACATGGAGATATTTTAAAATAACTTGACACAAGTGATCAACATGTCATGATGATGTGTCACCTGCATTTACCTGTAGAAATACCTAGACCTTTACATTATATGTCAAAGTCAAGGTTACACAAAGGTCAAGGTCACACTTTAATGTAAAAAAACATGAAATTGTATGTCTAGTCTGAAACGTCAGTCCATGACTCTTGATATTCATGGATACACTGCTACCTATTATAAAAGATATTGTTATTTTCACATACTATTTAGGGGGGCATGCGACACTTACCAATGACATTTCTTGTTTTTTTATTTATTTCTAATTATTTAGTTGTGTTTTTTCCCAGTTATTTATTATTATTTAATCAGTTATTTATTCTTAACTATTATTCATTCAATCAGTTATTTATTATTTATTCAATAATTTATTTATTATTATTTATTAAATCAATTATTCATTAATAAGTATTTGTTACGTTATTTATTTATTGAAATATTTATTGTATAGTGTGATTTATTGACTCTGGAGCTGAGAACATGACCCTTAATGTCCGCAGCCACTCCCGAGATCGAGTATATAAGTCCGCTCTGTATACTTCCGGGACTGTTTCCAAAATATACTACGACCTCCACTACATTGGTTTTCGTTTTATAAAATAAATATATGACGTCATTCTAAATATAAACATTAACAGGATCTGACTCTCTCATATGACTTATCCAAATTGGCCGCCACAACTGAGTTGTATATATATGAAAACAAGATGTTCTCCGCGCATGCGCAGTAGTCTCCGCGCATGCGCAGTAGTGACACAAAACAGATGCATATTCTACTTATCAGTATAATTCAATTTAAAGTACTGTTTTCTTTTCATACATGTATAATAAGATCATCTTGGAGATTATACCTATGTAGTTCATTTTTGGAGACTGAACAGCTTTTGAAATTATAACATATAACTTGGATCCATGATTGAACTTTCTTTGAAATATATACAGCTATCTATCTGACATCTTGGATACTGAACTGCAAACTATTATTTTATCATTAAACATGCCAAATACAAGTTAATTAAAAACAGGAATATCTGTCTTATGTAATGTATTGTATTAATACAACAAACAACAATTTGTAAATAGTATATAACTATAGTAGCTAGGCCTTCCTGTCGGTGTTGCAGAAGACCCTGACTTGGTATCCTACAAGCAGGAACTGTCAACACTCATATAAGTCAGTAGGGGTCCAGCAACAAGTAGTTTCTAGTGATTCCCATTGCTGTGTTGGCCGCGGCCACCTTAACCAAAGAGAACTGTGTTGAACAGGCGAATACGTAGCAGGACACACTTTATTCTTTTTTCTACCTTTTAACTATCCAACCTCTTCTTTCTGTCTTTCCTTTCATTGTCTTTTCTTGACCTTGCACACCTGTCGCGTAATAGTCGAGTGTGACTGCGTCGACGTACGATGTACATAGATGTAGGCCCTAACCTCTAAGTACTAAATCACTTTCCATCAATATGCTTATATAATGTTCCTGGCTACATCTAACCAGAGACAAATAAAATGAAGTCACTGATCTTGCGCAGACTTTGTTCCATTTATACTTAATCAAGGGGTCTCTGTAGCCAATCGGTCTGAGGCTTCGTCCCAAGATCATTTACCTCTCATCGCTGAGACCGTAAGCTCGGTACAAAACTGTATAATAAATTATGTAAGTGTGTCCGTTTCTTATGTAAGGATGGTGGTTCTACTCTGATTTATTCTGAGTCTTACTCCACCAATAAAATTGAATATGCTATATATAACCTAAAATGTGTTGAAAACGGCGTTAACCCCCACCATTTCTACTTAAACATTAATTGCCAAGGTTTCAGTGTTGTGGTAGCCTGATTAAATAAGTCGTGAATGGACAGCATTTTTATTATTCGGATATCTGATCTGCTGTCTATAGCTCGGGAGACGCTAAATAAAAATCTTTAAAAGGCTGTGTGTGTGTTGTACTAAGGATTATAGTCCCTCCGCCAGGTTACCCCGGGGGCTTGCCCCCGGGCTGGCACAATAGAGTGTGGACTGTAAAAAGATTAATTTTGGAATTTTGATGTTTTTGCTGTTCCGCCGCAGAACTGTTTCTAAAGTTCCTAAATCTGTGAAAAATAGGGATATACCTGTCGGTTAATTTAACCTTTAGTTGGTTTATCCCGATATGCCGTATTAAGGTGATGTATGTTGGAGTGGTGTTGGACATGCCGCCGTGTGGATCTAGATTCTTTGTGTTTGGGTGTTGATTGGGATGGGGTCGATATAATATTAGAGTGTTTGTTGTTGTTGTTGTTTAAGTGTTGAGGGTATATCTTAGAATACCGTTGTTTTGTGCGTTGTGTGTGGTGTGTATGAGTCAAGGTGGATCGGGTAAGGTCAGGGAGGGCGCTAGTTCTCTTGTTTGTGGTGGTGTCTTCTTGGTTGGTCATTTTCGGAGGTTGTTGCTCTGTGGTAGGTTGTGCTGCGTAGTTCGTTGTCTAGAAGATACCCGGCAGTACCTGTACCCCACACTTTAGGTGTGACGTATCTGGTACCCCCGGGCTTGTTGGGTCGTCTTCTTGATGGGTCTTCTGGTCACGGCGCCTGTGATTTGGTTAGTTGGCCTCGTTCAGTTAAAAGGCTCTATTGAGACATGCAATATGTATTGTGGTACTTGGTTTTGATTGATCTAAATAATAATAAAAAATCTGTCCACCCACGCCTAATTTATAATCAGGCTAGCATATGCCAAGAGAAGTCACTACAGCTGCGTGCCTGCTGGTGCATATTGATATATTAAGAAATAGACTTTAGACTATAGCTTCTCTAAAACTACATTATGTTGCTTATATATAAATATAAAATTTATAAAAATCCAATAATAAATGAAAAAGTTAAAGGGTACCGCCATGTTTTTCGAGGGGAAAATATTGTGTAAATTTAATGGCAATGACCTGCTCATTTCAACTGTCTGTATATCATTCATTAACGGATTTGATTTATTTAAGAAACTAGATAATCTAAGCTTTCTAAAGGTATAAAACTTTTTTAAAATCGGTTGATAAATAAAGAAGTTAGTATGCACCGCTAGCTACTCTTTCTAAAAAACTAAATTTAACATTACCGCCAAATTTTACACCTGTCCGAAATAGACTTTTGTGTCACATGATATGTCACATGATCGGTGTACATTAGAACTGGACAAAATGGTGGCTCTATCTGTGGTTTTGCTGGTTGTCGTTGTCGGATTATTTACTTACTGGTTATACCAGATAGAGAAAGTCCGGAGGAAAGCCGACAGATTGGGCGGACCAACATCTCTTCCGATAATTGGTAATGCACATCAATTAAAGCGTGATGTCAGGGGTAAGTTTTAGTCTCATTTAATCGCCGTAATATGGGTGAGACTAGCCTGTAGAGGACGATCCAATAAAAAAAATATAAAAATCGTTCGAAAACGTGCTTTGGTAGGCACTAGATTTAGTGCAGAGTGTGTGCCGTTTGTTTGCCGATGATACAAAGTTGTATAATGTAATTCGCCATTCAAATGAAGACATCTTCAAAATGATATTTATGCTTTATGTAAGTGGAGCAAGGAATGGTTATTGAAATTTAATACCAAAAAAATATAAGATACTTCATGTAGGCAAAGACAATTTTGAATTCACATATTGTATGTTTGACATTGTGGACAAGAACTCTGATATAATAGTTGAGAATAATGAAATGGACCATGTTATATTATTCTCTAACACATTAAATTTTGAACAGAATGGGGAGGGATAACCCATCGAAGTCAAGGTTAGCTATACGCCGGTCCGGTGGTTAGTATATTGATAAGGTGCCAAATCGGCAATGACACCAGACAAATTATATTTGAAAAATTAATCATTCATAATTCACAGGCAACTGATTTTCTTGTACCCAGTACATGAAAATGTAAGTTGTATGTAATCTTAGGTGTTTTAGTATGTTGTGATAATGCAAAATGATACTGAATTAAAGACATTGAGGTTTGAAATAATATTTCTAGTAATTTGTTGTTATTTTAGCTGCATATAAATTTTGTAACCAGAAGTACTTCAACAATTTTAAACACAAATTGCTGATAATGGTATTGTTTTGATGAGAATTTTATTCTGCAATGTACAAATTTTGATTTGTGTTCCTGAAATGAATGGAAGTTCAGATAATTTTTAAACAAAATAATGTGAGAATTTGCATGAATACACAAAGGATAAATGTATAAATATAAAATACAGTACAAGTTTGATATTGTCAATGTGGGTCAAATTTTACAGATTTATGGCCCCTTAAATTTCGTTAAAAAAATTATTTCCAATCAATAACTTACAAAAAAGGTCTATAATTTATGTTCTGGTGTTATCTTAATATTTTGTGTTTACCTGTGTAATAATAAAATACAGGTAAAATTTGATATTGTTCAACATTGGTCAAATTTCACAGGAGTTTTGACGAAATTTTGGTAATGAATTTTTCCAATCAATGACTTCTGAAAGGGTCTATGTATTGAATCAACATTCAGCGTTCCTATATAATTATAAGATAAGGTCAAGTTTGATATTTTTCAATGTCAAGTCAAAAATTTTACATGCAGTTATTGACCCATTTTTATTTAATTTTCATTCAACTTAATTTGCATAAAATATTTAAGAATATAACTTGATTGTTGCTATGTCATTACCAAATATAAGTACACTGTATGAAGTCAAGTTGCTCTTCCCATCATCACTTCTTGCTCTAACAGATTATGACAGAGTTATAGTTTTTTAATTAATTTTGATTTCTTCTTGTCTGCATTTCTCCATCTAAACTTCTGAAATGGTTATGGTTAAAACTTTCAATCTACATTGCATAGACTAGTGTCATATTGTTTAGATACAATTTTAATTATATATCCATAATTCATATTTATAGAATTTTCCCAGCAACTGTTTGATATGGTGGCAGAATATGGTTATCTGCGGGTGTTCCGCCTCCTGGTTGGACCTCACCCCCTCATACTTGTCTGTAGGGCAGAGGAAGCAGAGGTAAGCTACAATGGTGTATATAGATAATATTTTCATTGGATATTCACCGAACAAAATAGAAACAAAGTTTACATTCTATATATGTACAAGAGTATTCTAAGATGCATTTATATAGAAAATATTATGACTCTACTGTTACAGGAAAAGGATGAAATTGTTGACAGTAATGGCATGTTCAGGTAAAAAAAAACTTTGTGTGGAATTTTAGGCATATTTAAAACTAAGAAAACTCAACAAATTTCAATGTTTTTCAACGTCTTTTTCTTAAAGCTTTATTTGATAAACACGGAACATGCTGGTCCATGCATGCACATGGAAATTGACTCTTCACTTTGTCTATTTGTCTAATGGGCATGTGCTAGTTACTATTGATTTTTGATCTTACACTTAATCATTCACCCAAAGCTATGTAGGTCTTGTTGCATGTTTATTTCTTTTCATCACATTAAACATATCGGAAGTTGTTTTTTGTTCTGTATATGTGTGCATATATTTTTTTTCAGCCTTTTCTGAGTCAATTGTGCTTTCACAATAGCATGGTTGTCTCTTGCAGAGGAATTCATATTTTAATTAAAAAAAAAAAAGCATCGTCTCACAAAATATTAACTGTTAAAGACTTTGATGCATAAATAAAATGGTATGTTCATTTTCGTGACACCACTATCAAAATAAGTTTAACACGTGAATCTCTGTTATACTTCATACCTTGTGTATCAACCATTAAGCTACATAGCTCTGTCTAATGAACGACATTAGTTAATTAAGTGCACTGTAGATTAGCGTGTTAATCTGATGTGTCATGACCGTGATGGTGGGGATCAATTACCATACTGAATGACACTACACATGATAATTGTGGAGATTCAAGTGTTATTCTCACAGACACTACACATGATGGTGTGGTGGGGATCAAGTGCAAGGCTCAAGGACAGTTCATGTGGTGATGGGGGTGGGGATCAGACCTATTATACTTTACCACTGGACCATGTGCTGGTGTGGATGGGGATCAAGTGCAAGGCTCAATCAATTCACATGATGGTTGTGGGGGTGGGGATCAGACTTATGATACTTTACCACTGGACCATGTGCTGGTGTGGTGGGACTCAAATGCAAGGTTTAAGGACAATTCACGTGATGGTGGGGGGAAAGGGATCAGACTTATGATACTTTACCATTGGACCATGTGCTGGTGTGGTGGGGATCAAGAACAAGGCTCAAGGACAATTCACATGATGGTGGTGGGGATCAGACCTATGATACTTTACCACTGGACCATGTGTTGGTACGGTGGGATCAAATGAAAGGCTCAAGGACAATTCACTAGATGGGGTAGGGGATCAGACTTATGATATTTTACCACTGGACCATGTGCTGGTGTGGATGGGGATCAAGTGCAAGGCTCAAGGACAATTCATATAATGATAGTGGGGGTGGGGATTAGACCTATGATACTTTACCACTAGACCATGTGCTGGTGTGAATGGGGATAATTGTCAAGTGCAAAGCTCATAGACAATTCACATGATGGTGGTGGGGATTGGGATCAGACCTATGATACTTTACCACTGGACCATGTGCTGGTGTTGTTGGGATCAAGTGCAAGGTTGAAGGACAATTCAAATGATGGTGGGGGTGGGGATCAGCTCTATGATACTTTACCACTGGACCATGTGCTGGTATGATGGGGATCAAGTGCAAGGCTCTAAGACAATTCATGTGATGGTAGTGGGAGTGGGGATCAGACTTATGATACTTTATCACTGGACCATGTGCTGGTGCGGTGGGGATCAAGTGCAACGCTCTTACACAATTCTCGTGATGGTGGTTGGGGTTGGGATCAGACCTATGATAATTTACCACTGGACCATATGCTTGTGCAATGGGGATCAAGTACAACCCTGTAAGACAATTCACGTGATGATGGTGGGGGTGGGGATCAGACTTATGATACTTTTCCACTAGACCATGTGCTGGTGTGGTGGGAATCAGATGCAAGGCTCAAGGACAAATCACGTGATGATGGTGGGGGTTGGGATCAGACCTATGATACTTTACCACTGGACCATGTGCTGGTGAGGTGGAGATCAAGTGCAAAGCTCAATGACAATTCAAGTGATGGTGATGGGGGTGGGGATCAGACCTATGATACTTTACCACTGGACAATGTGCTGGTGTGGATGGGGATCAAGTGCAAGGCTCAAGGACAATTCAAGTGATGGTGATGGGGGTGGGGATCAGACCTATGATACTTTACCACTGGACCATGTGCTGGTGTGGATGGGGATCAAGTGCAAGGCTCAAGGACAATTCAAGTGATGGTGATGGGGGTGGGGATCAGACATATGATACTTTACCACTGGACCATGTGCTGGTGTGGATGGGGATCAAGTGCAAGGCTCAAGGACAATTCAAGTGATGGTGATGGGGGTGGGGATCAGACCTATGATACTTTACCACTGGACCATGTGCTGGTGTGGATGGGGATCAAGTGCAAGGCTCAAGGACAATTCAAGTGATGGTGATGGGGGTGGGGATCAGACATATGATACTTTACCACTGGACCATGTGCTGGTGTGGATGGGGATCATGTGCAAGGCTCAAGGACAATTTACGTGATAGTGGTGGGGGAGGGGATCAGACTTATGATACCTACCACTGGACCATGTGCTGGTGTGGATGGGGATCAAGTGCTAGGCCCAAGGACAATTCACGTGATGATGGTAGGGCAGGGGATCAAGGCTCAAGGGTAATTCACAAGATAATGGTGGGGGTGGGGATCAGACCTATGATACTTTACCACTAGACCATGTGCTGGTGTTGATGGGGATCAAGTGCAAGGCTCAAGGACAATTCACATGATGGTGGTAGGGGTGGGGATCAGACTTATGATACTTTACCACTAGACATGTGCTGGTGTGGTGGGGATCAGATGCAAGGCTCTAAGACAATTCACATGATGTTGGTGGGGGTGGGGATCAAACATATGATACTTTACCACTTGATCATGTGTTGGTGTGGATGGGGATCAAGTGCAAGGCTCTAAGACAATTCACATGATGGTGGTGTGAATGGGGATCAGACTTATGATACTTTACCACTGGACCATGTGCTTTTGTGATGGGGATCAAGTGAATAGAGCAAGGACAAGTAACATGATGATGGTAGTTTAAACAATATTTTATTTACATTAGTACATATATTTAGCATACATTTAACAATAAAGTCATACGTTTATCGAATTATGTGGAAAGGATACAGAAAAAAGCTTTAGAAGCTTGTGTGAATCTGCTTCCATAACAGTTATTTTACATTTCTTATAAACTTTATCATATTGTTCCGAAATAATTTCAATTTGGCCAAATGTGCAAAAATTGGTTAAAGAAATAATGGTTTATTCAGAATATTTCAAAAACTAAAAAAGTGACTATTGGTTGAAGAGAAGGAAAGAAAGAAAGAGACTCCACTGATTTTATTTTCTTTATCTGTCATTCCGATACAGGGGATAGGTATTTTCCAAGTTTATGTTTATCAATCCAATCCATTCATTAACCATTGTTTCTTACTATCCAAGATCAAATAGAGGCGTGTTGTTATAATTAAGTAGGTAAAAAAACATAACAAGTCATTATCTATTTAACTGTGTGCGATATTCAAAACGTTTGGTCTTTATAATATAATTTTGAACTGTCATGAAAATCGAGTTGTTGTGAGTTAATGTAAGATTTTCATTACCATACAGAAGATCATTCAAGGAAGGATCATGTGGATAAGCTAATTTTATTTCAGTCATCATTCTTTGTCTATATTGGTGAAATAGTCTGCACCTGAATAAATAATGATATGTGTCCTCAATTTCACCACAAAGACAATTTGGACTTGCAACTATGTTTTTATTGAATAAATGTTGATTCAAGTTACTGCAATTTGTACGAAGTCGTGTATGATATATTTGGGCAGTTCGGTTTCCTGTATAATAATGATTTGGAACCTTTTGTTTATTAGCGTTGATATTTGATTTGAATATATTAAGGGAAGGCAACTCTCTTATGAGGTGAGGAAGAGAATTCCATTCACGATGATGGTAGGGGTGGGGATTAAAAATGATACTTTATCTCTGGACCATGTGCTTGTGTGGTAGGGATCAAGTGCAAGGCTCAAAGACAATTCAAGTGATGGTGGTTGGAATGGGGATCAGACTTATGATACTTTACCACTGGACCATGTGCTGGTGTGGATGGGGATCAAGTGCAAGGCCCAAGGACAATTCATGTGATGATGGTAGGGCTGGGGATCAAGGCTCAAGGGTAATTCACGTGATAATGGTGGGGGTGGGGATCAGACCTATTATACTTTACTACTAGACCATGTGCTGGTGTTGATGGGGATCAAGTGCAAGGCTCAAGGACAATTCACATGATGGTGGTAGGGGTGGGGACTTATGATACTTTACCACTGGACCATATGCTGGTGTGGTGGGGATCAAGTGCAAGGCTCAAGGACAATTCACATGATGGTGGTGGGTGTGAGGATCAGACATATGATAATTTACCACTGGACCATGTGCTGGTGTGGTGGGGATCAAGTGCAAGGCTCAATGACAATTTACATGATGGTGGTGGAAGTGGGGATCAGACGTATGATACTTTACTCCTGGACCATGTGCTGGTGTGGTGGGGATCAAGTGTAAGGCTCAAGGACAATTAACATGATGGTAGTGAGAGTGGGGATCAGACTTATGTTACTTTACCACTGGACCATGTGCTGGTGTGGATGGGGATCAAGTGCAAGGCTCAAGGACAATTCACATGATGGTAGTGGGAGTGGTGATCAGACTTATGATACTTTACCACTGGACCATGTGCTGGTGTGGTGGGGATCAAGTGCAAGGCTCAATGACAATTAACATGATGGTGGTGGAAGTGGGGATCAGACTTATGATACTTTACCACTGGACCATATGCTGGTGTGGTGGGGATCAAGTGCAAGGCTCAAGGACAATTCAAGTGATGGTGGTGGGTGTGAGGATCAGACATATGATACTTTACCACTGGACCATGTGCTGGTGTGGTGGGGATCAAGTGCAAGGCTCAATGACAATTTACATGATGGTGGTGGAAGTGGGGATCAGACGTATGATACTTTACTCCTGGACCATGTGCTGGTGTGGTGGGGATCAAGTGTAAGGCTCAAGGACAATTAACATGATGGTAGTGAGAGTGGGGATCAGACTTATGTTACTTTACCACTGGACCATGTGCTGGTGTGGTGGGGATCAAGTGCAAGGCTCAAGGACAATTCACATGATGGTAGTGGGAGTGGTGATCAGACTTATGATACTTTACCACTGGACCATGTGCTGGTGTGGTGGGGATCAAGTGCAAGGCTCAATGACAATTAACATGATGGTGGTGGAAGTGGGGATCAGACTTATGATACTTTACCACTGGACCATGTGCTGGTGTGGATGGGGATCAAGTGCAAGGCCCAAGGACAATTCATGTGATGATGGTAGGGCTAGGGATCAAGGCTCAAGGGTAATTCACGTGATAATGGTGGGGGTGGGGATCAGACCTATTATACTTTACTACTAGACCATGTGCTGGTGTTGAGCGGGATCAAGTGCAAGTCTCAAGGACAATTCACATGATGGTGGTAGGGGTGGGGACTTATGATACTTTACCACTGGACCATATGCTGGTGTGGTTGGGATCAAGTGCAAGGCTCAAGGACAATTCACATGATGGTGGTGGGTGTGGGGATCAGACATATGATAATTTACCACTGGACCATGTGCTGGTGTGGTGGGGATCAAGTGCAAGGCTCAATGACAATTTACATGATGGTGGTGGAAGTGGGGATCAGACGTATGATACTTTACTCCTGGACCATGTGCTGGTGTGGTGGGGATCAAGTGCAAGACTTAAGGACAATTAACATGATGGTAGTGGGAGTGGGGATCAGACTTATGATACTTTACCACTGGACCATGTGCTGGTGTGGTGGGGATCAAGTGCAAGGCTCAAGGACAATTCACATGATGGTAGTGGGAGTGGTGATCAGACTCATGATACTTTACCACTGGACTATGTGCTGGTGTGGTGGGGATCAAATGCAAGGCTTAATGACAATTAACATGATGGTGGTGGAAGTGGGGATCAGACTTATGATACTTTACCACTGGACCATGTGCTGGTCTGGTGGGGATCAAGTGCAATGCTCAAGGACAGTTCATGTGGTTATGGGCTATGGGGATGAGACCTATGATACTTTATCACTGGACCATGTGCTGGTGTGGTGGGGATCAAGTGCAAGGCTCAAGGACAATTCACATGATGATGGTGGGGGTGGGAATTAGACTCATGATACTTTATCACTGGACCATGTGCTTGTGTGGATGGGGATCAAGTGCAAGGCTCAAGGACAATTCACGTGGTGGGGGTGGGGATTAGACTTATGATACTTTACCACTGGACCATATGCTTGTGTGGATGGGGATCAAGTGAAAGGAGCAAGGACAATTCACATGATGATGGTAGGGATGGGGATTAGACCTATGATACTCTATCACTGGACCATGTGCTTGTGTGGATGGGGATCAAGTGAAAGGAGCAAGGACAATTCACATGATGATGGTGGGGGTGGGGATTATACCTATGATACTTTATCACTAGACCATATGCTTGTGTATATGGGGATCAAGTGAAAGGAGCAAGGAAAATTCACATGATGATGGTGGGGATTTGGATAAGACCAATGATACTTTATCACTGGACCATGTGCTTGTGTTGATTGGGATCAAGTGAAAGGAGCAAGGACAATTCACATGATGATGGTAGGGATGGGGATTAGACCTATGATACTTTATCACTGGACCATGTGCTTGTGTGGATGGGGATCAAGTGAAAGGAGCAAGGACAATTCACATGATGATGGTGGGGGTGGGAATTAGACCTATGATACTTTACCACTGGACCATGTGCTGGTGTGGATGGAGATCAAGAGCAAGGCTCTGAGACAATTCACGTGATGGTGGGAGTGGGTATCAGACCTATGATACTTTACCATTGGACCATGTGCTGGTGTAGTGGGATCAAGTGGAAGGCTCTAAGACAGTTCACATGATGGTGGTGGGAGTGGGGATCAGACTTATGATACTTTACCACTGGACCATGTGCTGGTGTTGATGGGAATCAAGTGCAAGGCTCAAGGACAATTCATTTGATGTTGATGGTGGAGGGGATCAGACCTATGATACTTTACCACTGGACCATGTGCTGGTGTGGTTGGGATCAAGTGCAAGGCTCAAGGACAATTCACATGATGGTGGTAGGGGTGGGGATCAAACCTATGATACTTTACCATTGGACCATGTGCTGGTGTGGTTGGGATCAAGTGCAAGGCTCAAGGACAATTCACATGATGATGGTGGGGGTGGGGATCAAACCTATGATACTTTACTGCTGGACCATGTGCTGGTGTGTTTGGGATCAAGTGCAAGGCTCAAGGACAATTCACATGATGATGGGGGGGGGGGGGGAGGATCAGACCTATGATACTTAACCACTGGACCATGTGCTGGTGTGGTTGGGATCAAGTGCAAGGCTCAAGGACAATTCACATAATGATGGTGGGGGTGGGGATCAAACCTATGATACTTTACCACTGGACCATATGCTGGTGTAGTTGGGATCAAGTGCAAGGCTCAAGGACAATTCACATGATGATGGTGGGGATGGGGATCAGACCTTTGATACTTTACCACTGGATTATATGCTGGTATGGTGGGGATCAGATGCAAGGCTTTAAGACAATTCACATGATGGTTGTGGGGTTGAGGATCAGACCTATGATACTTTACCACTTGACCATGTGCTGGTGTGGATGGGGATCAAGTTCAAGGCTCTAAGATAATTCACATTGTGGTGGTGGGGGTGGGGATCAGACCTATGATACCTTACCACTATACTATGTACTGGTGTGGTGGGGATCAAGTGCAAGGCTCTAAGATAATTCACAAAATGGTGGGGGAGTGGGGATCAGACTTATGATACTTTACCACTGGACCATGTGCAGGTGTGGATGGGGATCAAGTGCAAGGCAATAAGATAATTCACATGATGGTGTAGGGAGTGGGGATCAAACCTATGATACTTTACCACTTGATCATGTGCTGGTGTGGTGGTGTGGATGGGGATCAGATGCAAGGCTTTAATACAATTCACATGATGATGGTGGGGTTGGGGATTAGACCTATGATACTTTACCACTGGACCATATGCTGGTGTGGTGGGGATCAATTGCAAGGGTCAAGGACAATTCACGTGATGGTGGTGGGAGTGGGGATCAGACTTATGATACTTAACCACTGGACCATGTACTGGTGTGGATGGGGATCAAGTGCAAGGCTCTAAGATAATTCACATGATGATGGTGGGGGTGGGGATTAGACCTATGATTCTTTACCACTGGACCATGTACTGGTGTGGATGCGGATCAAGTGCTAGGCTCAAGGACAATTTATATGATAATGGTGGAAGTGGGGATCAGACTTATGATACTTTACCACTGGACCATGTGCTGTTGTGGATGGGGATCAAGTGCAAGGCTCTAAGACAATTCATGTGATGATGGTGGGGCTGGGGATCAGACTTATGATACTATACCATTGGACCATGTACTGGTGCGGTGGGATCAAGTGCAAGGCTCAAGGACAATTCACATGATGGTTGTGGGGGTGGGGATTATACTTAAGATACTTTACCACTGGACCATGTACTGGTGTGGTGGGGATCAAGAGCAAGGCTCAAGGTCAATTCACATGATGATAGTGGGGGTGACGATCAGACTTATGATACTTTACCACTGGGCCATGTGCTGGTGTGGATGGGGATCAAGTGCAAGGCTCAAGGACAATTCACATGATAGTTGTGGGGTTGGGGATCATACTTATGATACTTTACCACTGGACCATGTGCTGATGTGGTTTTGATCAAGAGCAAGGCTCAAGGACAATTCATGTGTTGATGGTGGCGGTGGGGATCAGACTTATGATACTTTACCACTGGGCCATGTGCAGGTGTCGTGTGATCAAGTGCAAGGCTCTAAGACAGTTTATATGATGGTGGTGGGGATCAGACCTATGGTACTTTACAACTGGACCATGTGCTCCTCACTTTTTTAATTTCAATTTTCAGCCTCTGATGAATAGTATGAAGCATATAGACAAGGCATCAGATTACAACTTCTTACACCCATGGTTGAACACTGGTCTACTTACAAGGTACAGATTTTTTATGTTTATTGCTTGGACCACGGCAGGTCATAATGTAGTGTTCATTTAAGCTTTAACATCCATTGAATTATGATACTAATGATTCTTCTATTGCCGGACCGCGGCATGGTCTAGTTGTAGAGCGTCCACCTCGCATGCATAAGGTCGTGGGTTCAATCCCCGGCCGGGTCATACCAAAGACTTTAAAAATGGTACTAGAAGCTTCCTTCGCTTGACGCTCAGCATTAAGAGGACAGTTCTAGGTCTCATCGGCCTGGTGTCAGTATAATGTGACCGGGTGGGGTATCATACCATGTGTCTGCGGCATGATACTCCAGTGTGACAGCACTTAGAATACTGTCTCAAGTAGACACCGTCACAATATGACTGAAAAATTGTTGAAAGCGACGCTAAACACCATACAAACAAACAAACAAAACAAAATTTCTTCTATTGCCATTTTCAGTTCAGTTTAATAAATTTAGTTCTATTGCAAAGAAAGCCTAGAGCTTATTTGAAATGTTGTTGCAGTTGCACGTTGTTTAACATTGCTTTCAATAATTTTTCAGTTATATCGTGACTGTGTCTATTTGGGACAGTATTCTGAGCGCTATCACACATGATAATATGATACCCCACCCAGTCACATTATGCTGACAACGGGCCGACCAGACCTAGAACTATCCTCTAAATACTAAGCACCAAGTGAGGAAGCTTCTAGTACCATTTTTTTTAGTATTTGGTATGACCCGGCCGGGGATCGAATCCACAACCTTCCACATGCGAGGCAGGCGCTCTACCTCCAGACCACTGCTGCGGTTTTATATGAAATGAACTGCTCCCGAGTCCACTTCCTTGGTAGAACCAGTACTGAGTGTGTTTTTTTTCAGGTTGAGCTATTGACCAAAATCGCAACCTCTAACGTGAGCCGCTGACACTCTATATATGACAGCAACTGACCAAACGTGTTTCTTTTTATTGGTTTTCATTATTAGATTGGTTTACAAACAACTTTGATGATAAAAACAAGTAATTATTACATATCTTTAATCACAACGATAAGTGAAGACAATGACTGACTAGAATTAATTTAATGACTTAAGCTGATTTGAGTGACAGGAACCAAACACCATTGTTCACCATACTGTTATATAATATGATCATATTGAAAAAGTATTTGACAAGTCTACGTGTTGTTCACAGTTTCAGAATCATGACTAGATACACACCCATAAATTTATTTTTGCTCGATTGCGAAGAAAGCTCAAAACTTATATGAATTCCTCTCGAGTCCGCTTCCTGGTTATAAACTGAGTTGTTTTTGTTTTTTAGAAGAATACGATAGAGTCCGAGATCAACCTCTGGCACAAGCAGCCAACACATATACACTTGACTACCGCCCCATTTAAATATTAAGAAGGCGACTAGAGACACACCCATTAAATCCAAAGGACCATACACAATTAACTTGTTCAATATTAAATTAGCATGTGTCCGTTTGTTTCTAAAGCTCTTGTGTAACCTTAGGCACTGTTGTCTAAATCTCCACTTAGGCACTGGGTTTGAGCCAAGTTTAGATGAAACACATTATTTGAGAAAATATGTCATTTACTTGCAGAAGGGTGGTGGATAGAGTGTTGGCCGCTCTCACTAGAGGTTGCCGGTTTGATCCACATCTCAACCCGATGCCTCTTAAACTCAGTACTGGTTCTGGTGAGGAAGCAGTGTCGAGGGTTGTTCATATTAGCTTTGTGCTTACTTTGCATTCAAGCTAAAATAAATTACTATACAATAAGTACAACGGGTTATAGAAGTAGAATGGCATTTTTTTATGATTGCCAGTAAATTGTTACCTCTCAGGGTCCTTTGTGGCTGAGTGGTTTAAGGCGTCATCTCAAGATCACTAACCTCTCAGTGATAAGGTTGTTGGTTCGAATCCTGCTCGCTCCAAAGTCTTTATGTGAGAAATTTTGCCAGTGGAAAGAAGGTGGTTCTACTCAGATTCATTTTGAGATATTCTTTACCAATAAAACTAGGTATGCCATATATAACCTGAAATGTGTTGAAAATGGTGTTATTTCTTAGAGCATTGTATAGTTATGACTATTTGCATTTTCAAATCATCTTTATTTAATGAATTAATAGGGCTTTACGATGTACCAACACATTATAGGTTATGCGACGCCAACAGGAAGGAAGATTCCAGGTTCACTCTACATGTATAAAAACAACAAATTAACATACAGATTTAAAAAAAATACACCAATAAATGAATATGCGGAATGAACCTAGAAATCTTTATTTAAATATATTTATAATATAAGAAACATTTTAATATAGAAAATTATATAAAAGAGATGGAGAGAGAAAAAAGAAGAATGGGAATGGAGAAAAAAAAAGGAATTACTGCACAACCTTGTTAAGTGAAACAATTATTCGTCAATTTGCAATGTTCCCCATTTTTCTTTATGTTATCTTATTTAATCTTTACAGAATGCTATTATTCTATCTATATTTTCGACATGTATAAATATTACCCCATTGGTGCAATAGGGTACCAGGTGCCTCCTTATTTCATATATACTTGGTATCTTATTGATCTAATGTGACGATTAATTTAATTATTATTTAATTTATTATGATTTATGAAAGATGTGAAGCTAGATTTTTTTCCTTCATATTTATCTTTAAAAATGAAATATTTTGCATTTATTAGTATACAATCAACTATATTTGATTAACTGCTTGGCTCAGTAACTTGGAAAATTTACAAATTATTTTTATCTATTGTAGCACTGGGGACAAATGGAAAGTTAGGCGTAAATTGCTCACACCAACTTTTCACTTCAAGATTCTGCACGACTTCGTCAGCGTGTTTAATGAACAGTCAAAGATTCTTCAAAAGAAGTTAGAAAAGCTGGCAACAGGAAAAAAAGTTAACGTATTCTCAGATATTACCCTATGTGCCCTGGATATTATATGTGGTATGTGATACATGTACTTTTAGAAGTCATATTAAGGGTATTAGATACTTTGAGAAGTCATATTAAGGGTAATGGAAGTCATATTATGGGTATTAGATACTTTTAGAAGTCATATTAAGGGTATTAGATACTTTTGGAAGTCATATTAAGGTTATACAATACTTTTAGAAGTCATATAAAGGGTATTTAATACTTTTAGAAGTCATTAAGTGTAACAGACATTTTTAGAAGTCAATTAAGGGTATTAGATTATTTTAGAAGTCATATTAAGGGTATTAGATACTTTAAGAAATCATATTTAGGGTTTTAGATACTTATAGAAATCATATTAAGGGTATTAGATACTTTTGGAAGTCATATTAAGGGTATAAGATACTTTAAGAGGTCATGTTAAGGGTAATAGATACTTTTTAGAAGTCATATTAAGGGTATTAGATACTTTAAGAAATCATATTAAGGGTATGCAATACTTTTAGAAATCATATTAAGGGTAATAGATACTTTTAGAAGTCATATTAAGGGTATTAGATACTTTTAGAAGTCATATTAAGGGTATTAGATACTTTAAGAAATCATATTAAGGGTATGCAATACTTTTAGAAGTCATATTAAGGGTATTAGATACTTTTGGAAGTCATATTAAGGGTATTAGATACTTTTGGAAGTCATATTAAGGGTATACAATACTTTTAGAAGTCATATTAAGGGTAATAGATTCTTTAATAGTAAAAGAAATGTAATAAATAGATTTTTTAACAATATCAATACATTTATTCTATAAACACTTATAGAAATGATTTGTGATACTTATAGAAATGATATGTGATACCTATATAAACATGTTTATGTGGCATATGATACTTGTTTCAAATACAATATTTCATTAATGCCTATTCCTAGTGATCTTGTTAACATACAGTTTTATTATATATATATATTAGTAGTCTTCTTTGGGAAAATCTACTATTTTATTACAAAATATGGTACACTGGTAATCATTGTGTTTTTATGCTCCCCCAAAGGGGGGAAGCATATAGTCGCCGCTTCGTCCGTGCATGTGTGCATGCGTGAGTGCATGTGTCTGTCCGTTGGTCACCAATTCTTGTCCTGGCTATTTCTCTAAAACCTCTGAATGGAATTTTATGAAACTTGCTAGGATGCATCATTACCAAGTACAGATGCGCATATTGTCTATGTGTTCCGGTTGGTGATTTTTCACGGAGTTATGGCCCTTTGATTCTGTCTGTGACCAAATTATTGTCTGCGCTATTTCTCTACAACCCCATGTTTGAATTTTATGAAACTTGCTTGGATGTATCATTACCAATTGCAGATGCGCATACTATCTTTCTGTTCAGGTTCGATGATTTTTCATGGAGTTATTGCCCTTTCATTGAGTCTGTGACCAAATTATTGTCCGCTCTATTTCTCTACAACCTGTGGTTGGAATTTTATGCAGCTTGCTAGGATGCATCATTACCAAGTGGAGATGTTCATATTGTCGTCATGACGCTATTTCCCTACAACCTCTGGTTTTAATTCTGTAAAACTAGCTAGGATCTGCGCATATTGTCATTTTGTTCCAGTTAAATGATTTGCGAATTAGTTCTATGAAGTGCAGAGCCACATATTGTTCCTGCTATACAGTTTGGTATTCTTCAACCAAGTAGCCCGTACAGAGGCAAACACTCACTTTGGGAGCATCCGTCGGTTCAATCGATATTTTCTTGTTATAAACTAGAAACTGCCATGGGCCGATCCGTAAATGCACAGGGGGACAAAAACTCAGCCTACGTACAGGCAGTTTATTTGTGAGTATACCTAGTTAAGACTTTACTCCATAGATATGCGTTTTCCTGCACCAATCACAGAAGGCCTTTGAAAACAGTGCAGGAAGTGTTCAGATTGCTCGTGACGAGCAATCTGAACACTTCCTGCACTGTTTTCCACTCTGTCTGTTAATATAAACATAATTCACCCAATAATTCAAAAGCCTTCTATATTAGGTGTCCAAAGGCGTCTATATTAGAGGTGTCCAAAGGCGTCTATATGAAGTAAAGCATTGAACATTGGAAATGAATACCGGTACTTGTGAATGAGTCAATGTTTTGTCCAAAGAAACACCAATGAGAGAATGTTAGTTGGCTTTGCTACTGACCACCTACGAAACTGTGGTTTGACTAAAATTTAGTTAGACTCATTCTAAGGAATTCATCTATTTATAAAGTATAATACATAATGTTCAATGTGTTGAAAATGGTGTTGAATAATAGAGTACAAAGTGATAGTGGTTAAAGAAATAGAGATTTTGAGATGCTTTTATTTCTAAAATTTACATGCAGCAGTGGTCTAGTGGTTAAGTCTCTCTGCCTATCTTTTCATGGATGTGTTTGGGTGGGGAAGGGTGTGATGAATCCAATAGGGTATCCAAGAAGTTAGTTTAAACAATATTTTATTCAAATATACATGGAAAAATATTCAATATACAAAATAAAAATTATTAAATAGCAAATGAAATGGTACCCATCAATGGGTAAATTGGCTGAAAATCTGGTTCCAGAACAAGCAGGTTTTTAAGCAACCCCTGATAAACAGCCAGATCTTTATTATGATCCCCACCCACCCATCCCATAGTATTGTATACTTTTATGCCCTATCTAAAATTATGAATTGTACCAACTCACATATTGAAAAATTGCAGAAATTTGCTGAAATATACAGTATTGCGTCACATTTTCATTCATCTCTCACAACTGATTCGAAGTTATCAGTTTTTTGCATAGATACTGTATGTGTGCTCAAGTATGGTTAATCTTCCAGGATACCAGAAAAGATTGGTTAGGTTTACTTATCATCTGTTAGCCCTCGATGGCATAAAAATTTCACTCAATATTCAAACAAACAAATGTCATAGTTCAATGCCATATGTCATTAGACATACATTTTGTTTTTTTTTCTTTTGTTCCTACAAAAGCGCATCTGAGAAAATATTCTTAAGACAAAGAACTCCATGGTTTTGGCCTAAATTCTTGTTTGACCTTATCGGACCTGGGAAGGAATTCGATAGAAGGGTATCACTTATGCATCGCTTCACAGAGAAGGTAAGAGCAGTTTACCGTAACTTAACTTTGTCACTAAGGGACCATGTTTGTTACAGGTATTTGTATCTGAAGTGAAGAATATCTGTTTTCAACACGTCTCGAAATAAACTAAATGTACTTTATATTGTAATTTTTGGTCAGGTTTTGGTGATTTTTCATCTTTTGATGAGAGATAATTTTCCCAGGTTGACGATTCATTTATGATTAGTTTTCTGGTCTCTTTAAATTGGCAGTATTAGCATGACTTAAAATTTCGGTCATTATTTTTAGCTTGGCCAGAAATACTTGTGTTATTATGCATTGCTGGTCATCTGTTGTCCGTCATCTGTGATCTGGTAACCCTTTATTGATTTTATTTCAAGTTTTGAAGGGTAAACACCGAGTACTACTATTACAGATAGAAATGATGGCATTCCGATTGAGCACTGGTAACATTGATAGATATCATTTAAATCATGTTCCAATAAATGCTAATTGAAAAGCAAGTCTATAATTTTACGTAACTAGTACATTGTTTCATTTTCCTTTAGGTGATCCGAGAGAAAGAGACAGAATTCGCAAAGCTCCATGCAAAGAACCTGACGATGGAAGAACTTCTGGAGGAACAGGATGGAATTGTGGGTAGTAGTAAGAAGAGATTAGCCTTCCTGGACATGCTAATGTGTGCCACTTCTGGTGAAGACAAATTATCATTCTTAGACATCAGAGAAGAAGTTGATACATTTATGTTTGAAGTAAGTTTTGTTTTAATTTTATTTACTTTATGAAACATGTTTTTATATCTTAGATAAACCATGCTCAAAGTCTTTCCAGGTAGAATCAGTACTAAGCATATGCCGGTAAAGTGTGTTACTTACAGGCACCGTTCATGGCCATCACATAGGATCGAACCCATGACCTTCTGATCCTTGGTCTGATACTCTACCACTCCACCATGCATGCTTCTATTAGGGCACTAATATCCATAGTTGGACCCACAATCCTCCGATCTTGTGCCTGATGCTCTACCACTGGGCCACTCATGTTTACAGGTACACAAAACAAACACAAAAGAAATTCGTTTTAAATGCATTTGAAATGCACAAAAAATAAAAATGAAACTGCTAAAAGATAAAAAAACAAAAAACCATGCAATGTAAATGATTAATAGATTTATAATAATTAATTGATGTTAAATGCATTAATTGATAAATGCTGTCATATATTCGGATTTACTCTAATTCATTTAAGTTCAGTACAACAAACATTCACAAAAGAAATTCATTTTAAACTCATTTGAAATGCACAAACAATACAAATGAAATTGCTAAAGGTTAAAAAAAACAAAAGCCATGCAAACGTAAATGCTTAATACATTTTTAATCAATGTACAATCCATTAATTGATAAACACTTTTGTATTTGGATCAACTCTGACTTTACTGCTGTAGTTTATGTATTTTGTTAATTGTGATATGTAAAAGCTCAATTCACATAACATTTTGATCCAAATGATTAATACCAACATACTGACTTAATTGACATCTACCTGCTACGATTATCGCATATTGTGACACTCACACTGGCTATCGCTGGTATAGATCTTTAATTAGAACACGCACTCGAATTTTAATGAATGTATAAGGATCTACATCAAGCTAAAATTACAGACATTTGTTTTCTCAAATTGGTGTTCAGTGAATTTAAATCAACTAAATTTGTCTTTGAACCAAAATCAACAAAAATTAATCTCCACACAAATTATTTGCTTTCACCAGCATAATTTCTGTCTGTTCATGTCAAAAATGGAATCTCCCTAATAACTTTCAGTTTCCTAATTTTGTGTATATGTTTTGGAACAAGAAAAGGAAACCAGGGATTGGTTTTGAGGTAAATTGGGTCATGGTCACTTTTACTGAAGATAGTGCAGTTTCCACTCTGAATCTTTTATTTCATTTACAAACATCATTTGTAAACAGCGTATGTTTACTGCTTTGCAATCTTTGTTTATAGATAGTTTGTAAGATCAGAAAAATATTTGGTTTTGTCCAAATTTACAACAAACATGATACCGTATGGAAAAGACATGCACAAACATTGTGCAATGCACAATATACAATCACAGACATGATGGAACAGTAGAATTTTCAAATTTCAATTGCTTTGTTTATAAGTTTTGAAATATTGAACAATGTTTTTCCGTTTTCAGAAGACATGAGCAAAGTAAATTTATGAACTGAGGGCCAGGAAATCTTTCCCAAAATCTTCCTATTTATATTTGAATACCTGGTACAGAATAAGATAAAATGGTATTCTTACTCAACTGTACTTAGATTTCATAGCTTACACAGACCATTTTCTCTATCAATATTATTCTATTTCCAAGTTGTGAAACATAATCTGAGACATGGAAGCTGCTTACGCAGTGTGTCATTATACAATGTATCTGTATGGTCTTCACACTATATATCTATTAAACACAAAATATAGCAGATAATAAAATGCCAAGGACTCAAAACTGAATTCTGTTTTCAAAGTTGTTAGTAATATGCGGGCCGTTTGAAAAGTACTAATCAGTGCATTGAATAGTGTTTTAAGGGATAACCTGTTGACAAATTACTAGTTTAATCCCTCAAAGTACTCTGAGTCTCCCTTAGCTTGAACACACTTTTCTAATTAATGTAGCCATTCTGTAAATATGTTCTTGAAGGTCTGTTTAGAGATACCCTTCAGATACTGGTTCAGCGCTGATGTAACGTGTGCTCGCATCTCAAAATGACATTCTCTTATGCACGCGTTAGTATGTAGATTTAACCAAAAGTCACAGGAAGCAAGGTCAGGATTGTAGGGTGAATGTGGTGTAGTCTGAATATGATTCTGCGTTAAAAGATATTTTATGAGAGCAGACTTGTGTGCAGTTGCTGAATAACAAAAGAAAATACATGATCACGGTGAAATATTCCTGTCTGATCTGGTACTAGCACACGATCCATTATTCCTTCTGAATAAATAAATATAGCTTACATGATCTTTTTCATATCTTTTAAGCCACAGATAGAGGTAACCCGGGCCTCTTAAGTTTAACCCTCATAGAATTGAGTTGATTCATAAAACTGTCATTTATTACTTGTTAGTGATTTTATATTGGCCATGGTTTTGGTCATAATAAATAACAATGATAAGATATATTATACCAGTACCTGGGTAAATATAATTATCATATCTCTGAATAAATAATGTTATGATTTGCACAATGTGAATAACACAGGAAGCAACTTCAAACATTGTTGATATCTAACTAAGCTTCCTAACAGTGTATTTCTGTTTTGTGTATAAATCAAACTTAAAATATCCTACATTATGAAATTAAACATTTTGCCAACAAATTGACCTGAAGCGAGAATGATTATCACTCCGCCCACTGGCCTTGTGGCATTGTTTGTCCAAGTAAATACAATGTAGTGTTTACTAGACATCGTCAGCTTGTCTGGGGAAAATGGCCCAGGGAACAGAAATCTATCGCTGATTAGATTACCAACTTGTTTGATTGACAGCTTGTCTCCGGTCATTTTTCATCATAATAAAATTAATGGTCCATGATCTTGTCAGGTAAGACATCCCAAGTTTAAAGTAATAACAATATAGCATGGTTCGTCTCGGAGACATTGTCTTATAAATCAATTATATAATGCTTTAATATGAAATAATTTTACGTACTCTTGAGTTGACTTTAACATTTTAGGTAATTTCTACAACCACTGGTACCTGAAATTTATGCAATTATATTGAAATATATGTTATCCCAGATTACACATATTTTACTGATGTGTCTATTTTACAAGGGTCATGACACTACTGCAATGGCATCTAACTGGGCTGTTCATCTGATAGGGGCTGACCCAGAAGTTCAAGCCAAAGTTCACCAAGAGCTGGATTCTATATTTGGTAAGACTTAGTATTATGCTATGCATTTATCTATAGACTACTCTTTATGGGACTTAAGCTAACAAGACTGCCCAGAAACAGTTATCCCTGTTTCTTATTTTGACACATAGTAACATCTGTTCTTCCTTCTTTTTAAATTTCTGTGGAAGTTAGATTCAGTCTGTTCTTTGAAACAGGAACCATGCTGTTTGCCAGTCGCTGTATATCACAGGATATCATTTTTAAGCTGCTGAAACAATTTGCAACCAAAATGGGTTCATACATGGAACCCTAGAACCTAGTTGTACCCAAATGGGAGATCTATCAGGATTTTATGTATAAATATACAGGCATTTATGAGATTTTAAACTTCAGATGTAGACAAAAAGACTGTTGACTTAAGTTTTTGAAATTTAAACTAGCAAATTTCTTTCCTTAAAGTTGTTTTGATTACAACTGCTGACTTGAGTGTTAAAGTTTTTGAAATTTTTTTTTGCACATTTCTTTCTTAAAATTGTTTTGATAAAAGTTGACCACCAACTGGATACAAATCTTTTTAATTAAGACTACAATGCCATGTTCACTAGACTCATTGTAGGTAATGTCATATTGTACTGGTCCCATGATTTTCTTTTGATCCATCCATATGTTTGTTTGTCCAAGGATTTGAAGATTATCTTTTAAAATCTGTTTTATTGGCTAAAAATCAGTTTTTGAGCTAAAAACTGAAACCAATTTATGTTGCTCTTAAACCCAAATTTTGACTGTTTGTCCATGCATGAAGAATGATGATCTGTCGTTGCAGGTGACAGTGACAGAGACGCCACCATGGATGATCTGAAGGAAATGAAGTATCTCGAACGTTGTATAAAGGTATGTTAAGGGACAGATTTTGTATATTTCAATCAAACTTGGGACATTGTATATAGCAAGAAGTGTAAAAATTAGAAATTGTTAAGGCATTTGATGATGTAATAGTAGAGACTAAGAATTTTTCATGGGTATCGGGTTGACAAGGAGTTTCTGACCCCAGGATTCATGGGTTCAGACTGATAAGGAGATTCTGACCCAAGGATTCATGGGTATTTTACTTGATTAGGGGTGGGTGACCCCAGGATTCATGGGTATCATGTTAATAAGGAGTTTCTGACTCCAGGATTTGTGGGTTTTGGGTTGTAAGGAGTTTCTGACCCCAGGATTCATGGGTTTCAGGTTGATAAGGAGTTTCTGACCCCAGGATTCATGAGTATCAGGTTAATAAGGGGTTTCTGACCCCAAGATTCATGGGTTTTGGGTTAATAAGGAGTTTTGATCCCAGGTTTCGTGGGTATCGGGTTAATAAGGGGATTCTGACCACAGGATTCGTGGGTGTTAATAAGGAGTTTCTGACCCTAGGATTAATGGGTATTAGGTTAATAAGGAGTTTCTGACCCCAAATTCATGGGTTTCACGTTAATAAGGAGTTTTGATCCTAGGATTCACGGGTATCAGGTTTATAAGGAGTTTTGATTCCAGGATTCATGGGTATCAGGTTAATAAGGAGTTACTGACCCCAGGATTCATGGGTATCAGGTCAATAAGAAGATTTGATCCCAGGATTTACGGATATCAGGTTAATAAGAGGCTTCGGAACCCAAGATTCGTGGGTATCAGGTTAATATGGAGCTTCTGACCCCATGATTCATTGTATTAGTTTAATAAGGAGTTTTGATCCCAGGATTTATGAGTTTTGGGTTAATAAGGAGTTTTGATCCCATGATTCACGGGTATCACGTTAATAAGGAGTTTCTGACCCCAGGATTCATGGGTATCAGGTTAATATGGAGTTTCTGACTCCATGATTCATTGGTACTAGTTTAATAAGGAGTTTTGATCCCATGATTCATGGGTATCAGGTTAATATGGAGTTTCTGACCCCAGGATTCTTGCGTATCTGGTTAATAGGGAGTTTCTGACTCCAGAATTTATGGGTATCAGGTTAATATGGAGTTTCTGACCTCAGAATTCATGGGTATCAGGTTAATAAGGAGTTTTGGAACCAAGGATTCATGGGTATCAGGTATAAGGAGTTTCTGACCCAAGGACTCATGGGTATCAGGTTAATAAGGAGTTACTGACCCCAGGATTTATTGGTATCAGGTTAATAAGGAGTCTCTGACCCCAGGATTCATGGGTTTCAGGTTAATAAGGAGTTACTGACCCAGGATTCATGGGTATCAGGTTAATAAGGAGTTTCTGACCCCAGGATTCATGGGTATCAGTTAATAAGATTTTATTCCAGGGTTCATGGGTATTAGGTTAATAAGGAGTTACTGACCCCAGGATTCATGGGTATCAGGTTAATAAGGGGCTTCGGAACCCAGGATTCATGGGTATCAGGTTAATATGGAGTTACTGACTCCAGGATACATGGGTATCAGGTTAATAAGGAGTTACTGACCCCAAAATTCATGGGTATCAGGTTAATAAGGAGTTACTGACCCCAGAATTCATGGGTATCAGGTTAATAAGGAGTCTCTGACCCCATGATTCATGGGTATCAGGTTAATAAGGAGTAACTGACCCCAGGATTCATGGGTATCAGGTTAATAAGGAGTTACTGACCCCAGGATTCATGGGTATCAGGTTAATAAGGAGTAACAGACCCCAGGATTCATGGGTATCAGGTTAATATGGAGTTACTGACCCCAGGATACATTGGTATCAGGTTAATAAGGAAATTTGATTCCAGGATTCATGGGTATCAGGTCAATAAGGAGTTTCTGACCCCAGGATTCATGGGTATCAGGTTAAAATAGAGTTACTGACCCCAGGATTCATGGGTATCAGGTTAATAAGGAGTTACTGACCCCAGAATTCATGGGTATCAGGTAAATATTGAGTTACTGACCCCAGGATACATGGGTATCAGGTTAATAAGGAGTTACTGACCCCAGGATTCATGGGTATTAGATTAATAAGGAGTTACTGACCCCAGGATTTATGTGTATCAGGTTAATAAGGAGTTACTGACCCCAGGATTCATGGGTATCAGGTTAATAAGGAGTTACTGACCCAAGGATTTATGGGTATCAGGTTAATAAGGAGTTACTGACCCCAGGATTCATGGGTATTAGATTAATAAGGAGTTACTGACCCCAGGATTCATGGGTTTCAGGTTAAAACGGAGTTACTGACCCCAGGATACATGGGTATCAGGTTAATAAGGAGTTACTGACCCCAGGATTCATGGGTATTAGATTAATAAGGAGTTACTGACCCCAGGATTCATGTATATCAGGTTAATAAGGAATTACTGACCCCTGGATTCATGGGTATTAGATTGATAAGAAGTTACTGACCCCAGGATTCATGGGTATTAGATTAATAAGGAGTAACTGACCCCAGGATTCATTGGTATCAGGTTAATAAGGAGTTACTGACCCCAGGATTCATGGGTATCAGGTTAATAAGGAGTTACTGACCCCAGGATTCATGGGTATTAGATTAATAAGGAGTTACTGACCCCAGGATTCATGGGTATTAGATTAATAAGGAGTTACTGACCCCAGGTTTCATGGGTATTAGATTAATAAGGATGTAATGACCCCAGGATCCATTGGTATCAGGTTAATAAGGAGTTACTGACCCAAGGATTCATGGGTATCAGGTTAATAAGGAGTTACTGACCCCAGGATTCATGGGTATTAGATTAATAAGGAGTTACTGACCCCAGGATTCATGGGTATTAGATTAATAAGGAGTTACTGACCCCAGGATTCATGGGTATCAGGTTAAAACGGAGTTACTGACTCCAGGATTCATGGGTATCAGGTTAATATGGAGTTACTGACCCCAGGATTCATGGGTATCAGATTAATAAGGAGTTACTGACCCCAGGATACATTGGTATCAGGTTAATAAGGAGTTACTGACCCCAGGATTCATGGGTATTAGATTAATAAGGAGTTACTGACCCCAGGATTCATGGGTATTAGATTAATATGAAGTTACTGACCCCAGGATTCATGGGTATCAGGTTAATAAGGAGTTACTGACCCCAGGATTCATGGGTATCAGGTTAATAAGGAGTTACTAACCCCAGGATTCATTGGTATCAGGTTAATAAGGAGATTTGATTCGAGGATTCATGGGTATCAGGTTAATAAGGAGTTACTGACCCCAGGATTCATGGGTATCAGGTTAATAAGGAGTTATTGACCCCAGGATTCATGGGTATCAGGTTAATAAGAAGTTACTGACCCCAGGATTCATGGGTATCAGGTTAATAAGGAGTTACTGACCCCAGGATTCATGGGTATCAGGTTGATAAGGAGTTACTGACCCTAAGATTGATGGGTATCAGTTTAATAAGGAGATTTGATTCCAGGATTCATGGGTATTTTGTTGATTAGGGGTTTCTGACCCCAGGATACATATGTATCAGATTAATTAGGGATTTCTGACCCCTGGATTCATGGGTATCAAACTGGTTAGGGGCTTCTGACCCCAGGATTCATGGGTATCTGGTTGATAAGGAGAGTCATGGGTATGAGGTTGATAAGGGGTTTCTGACCCGAAGTTCCACTCCCAGTTTGAGCCAAGGCTATGAAGCTTTCTTAATATATAAAGGATTTATGTGGAAAGAAGCTAGAAACACAGACAAAAGCTCATCTTGTCAACTGGGGTGATCAATGTACTCTGAAGATCTAAGCACAGAAATATTATAGAATTTATTTTTTTCGGTGAAAATCTTGCAATGAAAATATAGATACCTAGTCAATGTTTTTGATTATTAACAAAATTTATACAATGAAATAGACATATTTATATAAATAATTTTTTTATGAGAATGTGACATTGCAAAAAGCATAAGCTAAACATTTGATAAAATATATTGCAAATTACATGTTACATAAATTATTACAGAAGTGACCATAATATATCGCATTGGTGCATCAAACTACCAAGTGCATATGAAATAAGAAGGTACTTGATACCTTTTTGCACCAATGGGACAATATACAGTGGAACTTTGTTGACTCAAACACAGATAGATGGAACACCATATATCAAATTACTTATCTGGTCCAGGCTGAATTCATATTTTGCTGTATATACATGTACAGGTATGGTATACTATGATGTTGAACAATACTTGACTCGATCAACAATTAACTTGAACTATTAAGTCCAGTCTCGTCAGGTTCGAGCGATCTAAGTTCTACTGTATTCTTATTTCTTCATATCAGGAAGCTTTGCGAATATTTCCATCTGTGCCAGTGTTTGGAAGGAGTCTGACAGAGGAAACCAGCTTCCGTATGTACAAATTTTACTCTTTCCACATTCTCTTTTGGTAAGTTCTGCAATTAGCAAGTTTATGGTCTATTCTGAATATTCAGTTGTTGATGTTTACATGTTTCCTGAAAAATTTCTGTTGCACTTTATTTTTTGTTATTTCTGCTTGTCCAGACATTATATGCTTAAGTATGCAAAGGAATCCAAAGTGACTTGGAACATGGCTTAAGAACAATGTATGAAAATGCAGGGAGACAATTTCATAACTCATCTTTAAAAATTACATAATAATCTCCCCTTTTATACTTTATTTTTGGTTATATAAATTTTGCTTGTCCAGAATATATCTTGAAAAGTATGGAAAGGAATCCAACGAGAGTTGGAACATGGATACAGGTCAATGTGTGGAAGTGCAAGAACCAAAAATCTATTCTCAGAATTATCTTCCCTTTACACACCTTTTCCAAACAATGTAGTTACTACTCATTTAAGCACTTGCTTGGGGAGCATCAGTTCCACTGATATCTTGTTTTATTTCACCCGCCCAGCCACAATCTCTGTGATGATTAGTCATCAATTTTCTTTTACTGCCATGAGTCTCCCACCTCTGAATATGTGGGGAAGTAATCAGTGATTTGCAAAGATGAGGTGTGTCACTTACTGGTTAAATGCATAGATAATTCAAGGTTCGATGATCAGCTTATCTGACTGCAGTTGTACAATTGAAATACTGTGGAACAAAGGCAAAATATCACATACAAACAAACAAATTAACCTTTTTCATTTTGTATGTTGCCTCTTCTTTGTAAGTATAGATTGAGTCTGAAATGTCCTATCTGTTTGCTTCATATACAAGGGATGTCTCAGACGATTGTGGACTATTTCATGGAATATAATCATTGTTGATACATACTCTGTTGAATTAATACCAAGCAGTTGTCAAAGAGAAAACTTTCTTGTATTATTTATCTCTTAGTACATTATATTAAGCGAAATAATTGCCTTATGATATTATAAGGTTATTTTACAGTATTTTGTACAATAAAACACTGTAAAATAATATTTTTATTCTATACCTCATTCTGAATGATTTTATTAAAAAAGTAAAGAAATATCAAGATCCTTTTAAATAAAGAAGCTGCCAGACAAAGGCAGTTGCAGTGACAGCATCTCTTAATTGTGTTGGTTGTTTGTTTTTATCATTGAAATTTCTGCTAAATTCATTTTATTTTATTTTATTTAACCACCATCTTGAATTTTGAACTATAAAATATTTTGTACATATTGTACAGTCACATGGTAACATCTGGAGTAGGTGATTGGCTCTACACTTACTGGTATAGAATAAAAAATATTTACACAATACATGAACATATTTGATTAGTATAAAAAATGATTGAACTATGAAAAAGCAACTCCTAGTCACAAACTAAAAACTCTTATACCTTTACACAGGTGGCGTCTCATTTCCGGCTGGAACAAGTGCTCTGATTTTGCCAGCCGCCATTCACAGAGATGAGAAATACTATCCAGATCCTGAGAGATTTGATCCAGACAGATTTCTGCCAGAGAATACTGAAAACAGGCACCCATATGCCTACATCCCCTTCTCTGCTGGTGCCAGGAACTGTATTGGTAAGTATTGTAAAATACTGGTGAAAACAGACATCCATATGCCTACATCCCCTTCTCTGCTGGTGGCAGGGAGTTGGTAAGTATTGTAAAATACTGGTAAAAACAGACATACTCTCTGACATATGCCTCTCTGCTGGTGGCAGGAAGTGTATTGTTTAGTATCGTAAAATAAAGGTGAAAACAGGCCTCCATATGCCTACATCCCCTTCTCTGCTGGTGGCAGGAAGTGTATTGGTAAGTAGCGTAAAATACTAGTGAAAACAGGCCCCCATATGCCTACATCCCCTTCTCTGCTGGTGGCAGGAAGTGTATTGGTAAGTAGCGTAAAATACTGGTGAAAAGAGGCATCCATATGCTTACATCCCCTTCTTTGCTGGTGGCCTGAAGTGTATTGGTAAGTATTGTAAAATACTGGTGAAAACAGACATCCATATGCCTACATCCCCTTCTCTGCTGGTGCCAGGAACTGTATTGGTAAGTATTGTAAAATACTGGTGAAAACAGACATCCATATGCCTACATCCCCTTCTCTGCTGGTGGCAGGAAGTGTATCGGTAAGTATTGTAAAATACTGGTAAAAACAGACATACTCTCTGACATATGCTTCTCTGCTGGTGGCAGGAAGTGTATTGTTAAGTATCGTAAAATAAAGGTGAAAACAGGCCTCCATATGCCTACATCCCCTTCTCTGCTGGTGGCAGGAAGTGTATTGGTAAGTATTGTAAAATACTGGTAAAAACAGACATCCTCTCTGAAATATGCCTCTCTGCTGGTGGCAGGAAGTGTATTGTTAAGTATCGTAAAATAAAGGTGAAAACAGGCCTCCATATGCCTACATCCCCTTCTCTGCTGGTGGCAGGAAGTGTATTGGTAAGTAGCGTAAAATACTAGTGAAAACAGGCCCCCATATGCCTACATCCCCTTCTCTGCTGGTGGCAGGAAGTGTATTGGTAAGTAGCGTAAAATACTGGTGAAAAGAGGCATCCATATGCTTACATCCCCTTCTTTGCTGGTGGCCTGAAGCGATTGGTAAGAATCGTAAAATACTTGTAAAAACGGGCCTCAATTCCCTTCTCTGCTGGTGGCAGGAAGTGTATTGGTAAGTAGCGTAAAATACTAGTGAAAACAGGCCTCCATATGCCTACATTCCCTTCTTTGCTGGTGGCAGGAAGTGTATTGGTAAGTAGCGTAAAATACTGATGAAAAGAGGCATCCATATGCTTACATCCCCTTCTTTGCTGGTGGCCTGAAGTGTATTGGTAAGAATCGTAAAATACTGGTGAAAACAGGCCTCAATCCCCTTCTCTGCTGGTGGCAGGACGTGTATTGGTAAGTATTGCAAAATACTGTTGAAAACAGGCTTCCATATGCCTACATCCCCTTCTCTGCTGGTGGCAGGAAGTGTATTGGTAAGTATTGTAAAATACTGGTAAAAACAGACATCCTCTCTGAAATATGCCTCTCTGCTGGTGGCAGGAAGTGTATTGTTAAGTATCGTAAAATAAAGGTGAAAACAGGCCTCCATATGCCTACATCCCCTTCTCTGCTGGTGGCAGGAAGTGTATTGGTAAGTAGCGTAAAATACTAGTGAAAACAGGCCCCCATATGCTTACATCCCCTTCTCTGCTGGTGGCAGGAAGTGTATTGGTAAGTAGCGTAAAATACTGGTGAAAAGAGGCATCCATATGCTTACATCCCCTTCTTTGCTGGTGGCCTGAAGTGTATTGGTAAGAATCGTAAAATACTTGTGAAAACGGGCCTCAATTCCCTTCTCTGCTGGTGGCAGGAAGTGTATTGGTAAGTAGCGTAAAATACTAGTGAAAACAGGCCCCCATATGCCTACATTCCCTTCTTTGCTGGTGGCAGGAAGTGTATTGGTAAGTAGCGTAAAATACTGATGAAAAGAGGCATCCATATGCTTACATCCCCTTCTTTGCTGGTGGCCTGAAGTGTATTGGTAAGAATCGTAAAATACTGGTGAAAACAGGCCTCAATCCCCTTCTCTGCTGGTGGCAGGACGTGTATTGGTAAGTATTGCAAAATAAAGGTGAAAACAGGCCTCCATATGCCTACATCCCCTTCTCTGCTGGTGGCAGGAAGAGTATTGGCTAGTATCATAAAATACTGGTGAAAAATTCCATCGTAATAACCACACAAAAAATATAGCCCTGATTTCTGACTTACTGCAATCACAATTATTGAGTTTTGACTGGAAAAATCTGTCCATGCAGAGTATTGCATAATCACAACAATAATAACCTGATACAGTGTTTCCTCCTTACAGTTTAAAGAAGCAGAGGACTGTGATGATGTATATCCATCTAGACATTGATTGTATTATAGACATAACAATATCTTTACTCTTATGATTTTGTATGAAAATTTAAAACTTGCTGATCTATGAGAAAATTTAAAACTTGCTGACTGTCTCATTGTTTAACCAGGCATGGCTTAATCCATGAACTCAGTTGGTAGAGGCAAGTGATCTTGAGATGCAGCCTTGGACCTCTCTACCACAGAGAACCATTTTAAAATGTTAAAATACAGAATGTAAGGTAAATGTGATTACCAGTAAACAGGCTAAAGAGGCTCTCAAGAAGGTGCAATCCCAAAACATAATTATATGGCACAAAAACCCAAAAGTTTCCACATGGTACATGTATATACTTTATTACAGCTGAGCTAGATTAGCTCAGTCCGTTACGCGTCTGACTATCAATCCAGGGGTCGTGAGTTTGAATCCCCGCCCAGCAACAGTCTCCATGATGATTGGTATACGACATTTGTCTCATTATCATTCGTCTCTCACCACTGATTCAAGTGGGAAAGTTATCAGTTACTTGCGGAGATGGGGTGTGCTCGAGTACTGGTTAATCCCAGGAAACACTGGTTAGGTTAACTGATTGTCTGTTAGCCCTCGATGGCATAAAAATGACGCTAAATATTCAATCACTCAATCAATCAATACTTTATTACATAGGACCCTGTACCCTAGGTAACTAAGTATTCACCTAGTGAAAACTTTTGTGCTTTTAGAACATATCTTTCTCAGAAGGTCAAAGTGGAAGAACAATTGTCCGCAAGTCACTCTTTGGATTTTTTAAATTGATGTCATTTTATCACGTTTTGTTCGGAGAAAATTAATTTTTTTAATGCTGAATATACATGTTCATTTCAGGACAAAAGTTTGCCTTACTTGAAGAGAAGGTGATTTTGTCATCGATTTTCCGCAAATTAAATGTGAAATCAACGCAGACAAGGGAGGAGTTATACCCCCTGACAGCTCTCATTCTGAGACCAGAGAATGGTATAGAAGCAATTCTTACCAACAGAAAAAAAACAGTGTTGTGAACAAATGATAGAAGCCATGATCCATGACAATCAAAACAACATTTTTTAAGGTTTTTTTTGCTAGTTTGTTATCTAGTATTTTTGATTAATGGTGATTAACTTGTAATTGATTGATATATGTAATCCAAGGTAACCAAGGTATCATGTGATTGGCTAGTATATTATTAAATGGAGATGATTTAAATAACATGTTATTGATTTGATAATTATATTTCTGTGACACACTGCTTGGAGATTAGAAGAATCATACATAGGTTTGAGGATCAGATAGAATCTCTGTCAAGAAGCGTAACTGTTTTGGCAGGAATGAAGCTCTGTTGAGTTCCGGTGAAGACAGTTAATCAAAGTGACAGAAATTTCTTTCTTAACTGGAAAAGTCATGTAATTTTTTTTTTTTTTAACTATTTTAATTTAAACTAGCTATTACCCGTGCTGCGCACGGAGTTGAGGCAGGTGTTTGGTGGAGCATGGTTTGGTTGACTGTGGCAAAATTATTCTCAAGCAATGACCCATGCTGCGCACGGTGTTGAGGATGTGGCTTTTTATGGGGGGTGAACCATTCACAGGGTGTTGGAGTGGAGAGGGTGTTTAGCGTGATGTTACCTTTGTAGCTTTTTTCCTGCTACTGTGTCTATAGGACCTCCTTGAAAGTGACATTTTGGGTGAGTGTCCTGTTGTGGAAAAGTCCTTGTGACAAATTGTTGTCTACTTTGATGTAGATGTTGGAGTAACCTCTAGCTCGTGAAAATGCAACGTAAAGTTGTCCATGGGAGAATACAGGTGCTGGGAGATAAATTCCAAGTGTATCGAATGTCTGACCCTGGGATTTATTTATTGTCATTGAATAAGCCAGCCTCACTGGGAATTGAATCCTCTGTAATGTAAATGGCAGGTTGGCATCTGATGGAGCAAGTTTGATGCGTGGGATTAGGACTCGCTGTGAAATGTGGGTTCCTGTGAGAATTTCAGCATCAAGTATGTGGTCATAGAGGCGTCGAATGATAAGTCTTGTGCCATTGCATAGTCCTTTGGTGATATCAAGATTGCGCAGAAGCATGACTATTGCCCCTGGCTTTAAAATGAGGTTATGTGTTGGCATGCCAGTGGGGGTGATGGAGTGGAGGAATTCCATAGGGTAGTTGTTTGTTTCATGTGAAATGGCCTTGTCTGCACTCGTGTAAGTCTTAGACACTCCGGGAAGTTTGTTGATGACTGAATCATTTAGTGACAATTCGTATTGTGGCAGCACGTGATAGCGGCAGATTGTCGAACTACTGGCTTGCATGGGGAGCATGCATTGCATGGCACCGGGAGCATACGGTAGCAGGCGGGAAAAGCAAGAACATTTTCATCAGGTTACAGTTCTGTTCAATAAAATACAAAAATTCTTCCTAACTTAGCTTTATTACTTAATCTTTACGCATCACACTTATTATTATCACAATTTTTTTGTTGCAATGCAACGATTGCTCCCTACGTAGTGTGTTTCACCATTGACAGGTGGCAGCAAATACCGATTGCTCCCTACGTAGTGTGTTTCACCATTGACAGGTGGCAGCAAATACCGGCACCCTATTGGTGTGTTTCACCATTCACAGGTGGCAGCAAATACCGGCAAGTTCCATGGCGATAGTGACTGAATCTGCGATCGTGGTGATTGAAAATCTTTCCTGAAGCTACGTTGATACATTATCCACTTTGCCACATAGCTTATCTTCTTCGCCACATTTATAAAGCCCCACATACGAAAAATTAGCACGTTCCTTCAAGCGGTTTCAGAGGAGATACGTCAATTTACAGACGGCTGCTTACAGAAATAATATATAGATTGTCATGTTTTTACCACGATTGCTTTAAAGATGTCAAATTAGATACGTTAGGCATGTGGTTTTAATATGTCACATCATGAATAATTCCAAGGTCACACGAGGGTAGGATAAGCGTGTGAAGGGGGTGTTTGATGAAAATCTGATAATAGTAATGCAGAATTCATCGTGATAGTAGTCAATGCAGAATTCATCGTGATAATAGACAACACAGAATTCATCGTGATACTTGTCAATGCAGAATTCATCGTAATAATAGTCAATGCAGAATTCATCATGATAATAGTCAACGCAGAATTCATCATGATAAAAGTCAACGCAGAATTCATCGTGATACTAGTCAATGCAGAATTCATCGTGATAATAGTCAATGCAGAATTCATCGTGATACTAGTCAATGCAGAATTCATCGTAATACTAGTCAACGCAGAATTCATCATGATACTAGTCAAAGCAGAATTCATTGTGATACTAGTCAACGCAGAATTCATCGCGATACTAGTCAATTCAGAATTCATCGTGATACTAGTCAATACAGAATTTATTGATGGAATCTCTGCAAGCCATTTCATTTTCATAAAAAAGGCAAATTAGAAATATTGACATGATAAATACAATACCAAGTTAGTGTCTAATACTACCAACTTCATCAGGTTCAGCAAGAAAAAAATAAGGAATTGGCAGAGCCTCGCCCTGTTTTTTTTCTAAGCCTCCCCTGATATCAGACACTCACATGGTATTCTCTATTAATATTCCAAAGTAAAGATATGTGGACTATAAAATTATTGTCTATTGTGTGCCAATATGTATGCTTTTATATTATAATGTAGGTCTGAAAACGTTATAATTTATTTGAAAGATAGTACAGTCAAACTTGCAGTAGTGACCGCTTGTTATAAGCGACCCCCTGATGTAAGCGACCACATTAAATCCCCCCCCCCACGAATTTCATTCATAATTATACATGCAAAAAGCGACCACTTGCTCTCTGCGACCGCTTAAAATCCATCGAAATTTCAACATCATGCTTTGTGTACGTGACAAATGTGTAAGTGTAAAATTGCCGATCTCCAAGGTAACGTGCTAAAAATAACCCGAGGCCAAATACTGCAATGTCTTGTGGTAAAAACCATTAATTGTTCGATAACAAGTTATAAAGTTAAAACACTTTAACCCCAATTATATATCAACGTTTGATCATTGTTTGGTTGGAATAAATTGAAATGTTTGCTATTTGTTTTATTACGATTAAAGGATCGTCAATTACTTAAATAAAAATGGAATTAAAGATTGGACAGTTTGAGGTTTGTTTGTTGTTTGTTTTTATTATGACAAAAAATATTAAATAGGTTTGATCGGACTTTTTGATCAGGTTAAATTGGAAAATTGAGATTGGACTGCCGTTTGTTTTTATATTTTTTTATTAGGTTTGATTATTTGGTTGGGATTATATTAAATTGGAAACTAGACAAGATGAGACAGTTTGTCATTGTTTTCATGGACGGTTTGAAAGTTGGTCACAACAAAAATGAGTAAACATAAGACAATGAATATCAATTTGTATTTGTACATTAAATGATAAAATGACTTAAAATTTATATAAATCCAAATGAATCACTAAAATGGTGTTGTTGTTGTTTTTTATAGTTTGTACACGTACATGCATTATATAAGACACAAAATAAGACCTCCCAAAAAAAACAATGCTTTCATTTATATCTGATAAATGGATCTCTTAGAGTGCATGAATGAATGAATAGGATTTTACGGTGTACCAATACATTATAGGTTATTCAACGCCAACAGGAAGGGAGATTCCAGGTTCGCTCTACATGTACAAAAACAACAAATTAACATACAGATTAAAAAAATACATCAACAAATGAATATGCAGAATGAACCTAGAACCTTGATACCTGCAAAACTGCAGAGTTTCAGCAAATTCTATCGTATTACTCAATTTGTCGCTTCTTACGACATGCATAAGCCACAGTGATCCTATTCTTGCCATCACTCGTGGCTCCCTGGAACCACACAGGGCTTTATAATTTCACCACAATAGTGAACATGACAAAAAATGATAAAATGAACATGGCACCCATTCGGAGGATTCCTACCCCTCTGCAGAGATCGACAGTGGTTCTATTCTTAGCTGGAACCACACAGAGTGCAGAAAGCACCCGAATGAATGAATGAATAGGGTTTTACGGCGTACCAACACATTATAGGTTATTCGACACCAACAGGAAGGAAGATTCCAGGTTCACTCTACATGTACAAAAACAACAAATTAACATACAGATTAAAAAAAATACATCAACAAATGAATATGCAGAATGAACCTAGAACCTCGATACCTGCAGAACTGCAGAGTTTCAGCAAATTCTGTCGTATTACTCAAATTGTCGCTTCTTACGACATGCATGAGCAACAGTGATCCTATTCTTGCCATCACTCATGGCTCCCTGAAACTACACAGGGGTTGATAATTTAACCACAATAGTGAACATGACAAAAAATGATAAAATGAACATGACACCCATTCGGAGGATTCCTACCAGTCTGCAGAGATCGACAGTGATTCTATTCTTAGCCGGAACCAGAAAGCTCCCGAGAAATGAAAATAAGACGCAAGTTTATTATATGATTGTAAGTTTGAATTTGCAACACACCTTATGCCCCTAGCAGCGGCTGAAATACTTATAGTATTCTGTTTTGGGCAGTGGTAACGAAATATGCAACACACCTTATGTCCCAAGCAGTGGCTGAAATACTTATACATGTAGTATTCTGTTTTGGGCAGTGGTAATGAAATCTGCAACATGCCTTATGCCCCTAGCTGCGTCTGGAACAGTATTCTGTTTTAGGCAATACAGTATTTTACATGATTTCTAACTTGGTATGTAAATCAATTCTATACTCGAGTTACATGTAACAACATATATCTAACCTAGTTTGTGAAAAAATATACCAAATATTTTTATTAGCTCTACTCTGCCAGAAAGACTTAAACCATGGTAATTTGTTTGTTGTCTATCCATTTTTTTCTCCTTTGTCTGCTCATTAACATTCCTTGCAAACACTTTAATTTAGAAACCTCAAGTTTTCATCTAATCCTGACCAAACTCGGACCAAATTTCGGAAGTCTACTTTCACTTTGTCAACAGTGTACATGGAGCAGAAAATAAATCTCGTTTATGACACATGACCGCTACTTTTTTCATATTTTGGTAGTGCAGAGATTGACGAACAGTAAAATGTAAGTTTCACTTCTTTCATTTGGGTCTCTCTATGAATGACAAGCCTTCAAACTATTATTATTTACTATAGAATAAAGAACAAAAAACAATGGTGGGGTTAGACCTACATACGCATGAATGTACTGACGCACCCTCATGTACTGTCTTCTTAATTTGCTAAATCTTATGATTAATGCCCTTAAAGATAAATATTGCACTATTTAACCTTGTGTGCACTTCAGGCAGTCTAGTGCCTGCATCTTTCGGACACAGATGATGAACTACTTTAAATTTATTTTATTTCATTCAGATACGATTATTACCAAATGAAATGTTACAAGATCATACCATATGCCAGTAGTAGTGAAGACAAGAGGAAAGGTAGAGATGAACTATTAACACTAATATATACATCAACAGTGAAACACTATTCTAAATTAGTCTTGATCATATGGATGCTTATTTTTCTAAAAGACAAACGTCTTGACGATTGATTGATTGAATATTAAGCGTCATTTTTATGCCATCGAGGGCTAACAGACAATCAGTTACCCTTACCGCTGTTTACTGGGATTAACCAGTACTCGATCACACCCCATCTCCGCAAGTAACTGATAACTTTCCCACTTGAATCAGTGGTGAGAGACAAATAATAATGGGACACAATGTTGTATATCAATTATCACCGAGAATGTTGCTGGGCTGGGGATTTGAACACAACGACAAGTCCGGCCGAGAATAAAAATAATTTTTCTTTTGTGAAAATCGAATAACGTTTTTGATTGTTTGATTCAAACAATAGACTACCTTGTAGAATTCCATGGTATTTCAAAAGAGTAGCTTTAAATGTTTATTTCTTTATTCCATATTTTTATATTATTAGATATTTTCCATGATAAAAATCTTGTACAAGATAACTGACAAGATTTCCGTCCGAATAAATATTTTTTGTTTCAGTGTTTGTTTCAACCAATCAGATCTTACTTCTAAAAATCCAAACATTTCTTCAACTTGTCAAGACGTTTGGTCTTTTAGAAAAGCAAGCATTGCATATGATCAAAACTATATTCTAAATAAGACAATAATGATAGTCTTCACACTTCATGTTCTTAAGACATTCCTCTGGTACCCTGTGGCCAAGTGGTCCATGGAACCAGCGTTTAATGACCACTTAACCATTACCACAGAAGTTGTGGGTTTGAGCCTCACCTGCTAAAATAAACCAAACTTTGTGTGAGAAAGTTTGCCAGTTACTTGTGGAAGAGGGCTCTACTTAGATTCAATCACAGGTCTTCCTCCATCAATAAAAACTGGACATGCCATGTATAACTTTTCATGTGTTGAAAATGGTGTTAAACCCCATTAAATAATAGATATTCCTCACAGTTCAAGTTTTTAAAATGATAAAATGAGTCTACTAATACCAAAATACTAGTAATGAAATCAGCATCTGGAATACGACTTAATTACTTTAATAGGTTTCTACTAGCCATAAAATATAACCATTGTTATACACCAAGACATTTGAAGAAAACTTCAAAGAAACCTGTACATTTTAAGCAGCTATTGAATATTTTGTTGATATTTGCCTTTCCATACTACTGCTTTTTTGCATACTCTATTAGATTCACAACCAGTTAACCTTGAGAATATATGGTATATCAAGTTTGATTGACGGAGGAAAACCTCAGAATAAAAAATCTGACTTGAGCTGTCAATCGCATGCAAGTGGCAAATTTTCTCACATAAAGTTCTTGCACCAAACTCAGCTGGAACCTGCAAATTCAGTATTGAGAGGTAAATGTTCATTAAACTGCTCCAACCTGAAGGACCCCTCCATGTAGATACAAACATTATAGATGATATGACTTATTAAAAATAACTGCAAAAACACCCAAATTACATTGTTAAAATGATCGTGCTAAAACTATAGATGTGTTGTTTGTACCTACATTTGACTGTGAAGAAAAACCCAAGCACTTCTTAAATAATTCTTTAATTATAAAATTTGACAAGTTTGCTAATTAAAATTAAAATACCAGTGACAATTGATCTGAATCTCTACCACTGACAGATTGATCAAACCAAGGACTTATATAGAATAATATGAAACTTGCATCTCTCTACAAAATCTTTACAAAATAGCATGCAAAGAAATAATAATTTGGCAAATTAATCATTCAAACTTTACAGGCAACTGATTTTTATTACACAAAAAGTAAGGTGAATGTAACCATAGATGTTTTATAATGTTTTAAACATGCAAAATAATCTTGAATTTAAAATAACGGTATTCGAGTTTGAAGTAAAATTTGGTCTGTCTGTATTTTCCTTGATTTTTTAGTTGCAATATTCAAATTTTGAAAACATAAGTACTTCAACAATTTTTAAACACAATTTGCTAGGAATGGTCTTGTTTTTGTAGAGAAATCCAAGGTAAAAAGAAAGTATTTAAATTTGTATTTCTGAGATGAATGAAGTTAGGATATTTGAAAATGGAATTTCACGAGGCATTGTGTGAATATGCATGTTCATTACATCTAAATCAGTTGCTTTTTCTTCTCTATACCAGTCCCTGATCAAATAAATACCTGTTAATAGTACAACAAAATGGTATTGTTATTGGCATACCATTGGTGCCAACTGACGATCAATTAACCTAATCACTCCTTCCTGGGATCCTGGAAGTTAACCAGTACTCGAGCACATCCATCATTGCAAGTTACTGATAACTTTCCCATTTGAATCAGCAGTGAGAAACAAATGACAATGTGATGTGATGTTTATAAATCCTAATGGAGACTGTGACCAGGTGTCGATTCAAATACACTCCTGGATTGAAAGTTGTGCTACCAACTGAGCTAGCTGTGTCCTGCTATTTATTTAGAAATTTGCTTTCAATATATCAGTTATTTTGAATATACCTCTGATCAAGAACAACATTTTGTGGGAACTGCCTATTCCCTTCTGCGATCCCTCCTGTAGTGTGTGAACCAGGTGCTGCATGTGCATTATACTGCATACCAGTCTGTGTGTTAAACATGCTACCCATCTGACTGGTTCTATTAGAATTATTGTGGTTTGAATTTTGGAAAAGTCCATTGTTCTGTATGTTATTTGAATTTGGGAAAGACCTATAATTGGGTGTGTTTGGTGCATCTGATGGCCAGTTTTGACCACCGTTGTTTCTGTTATTGTCCTGTGACATGTAATTGCCCATTTCTCCTTGATTAGTCTGATTGCCTGCATTGTTATATGTGCGGTCACAATTCATGGTAGGGTTGCGTTGCTCATTACTTCTGTATGGGGCGACAGTTGGTCCTTGTTGGGTCTGTCCATATGGAGAAGCGTTTGAACCATTTACCTGTATCTGATCATAATTCCTGTATCTCTCAGCCGATTGATTTGGCTCACTGTTAGATGAGGCACAAGGATTCAAGCCATGGACTTGAAACCTTTTTGGTTGATTTTGTCTTCCTTCTCTGTTTGTCATGTTATTTATGTTTTGAAATGAGTTACTGTTCGAATTATTACCCATCATGAAGGATCCACTGGGGTTACTCGGCATACCAGGAGGTGGTACATTGAATGGAACCTGTGGAGGACCATTTCCAAACTGGTTCATATTATGTTGATTTGGCGTTGACTGCTGCAGGTTTGCTGGCATATTAGACAAGCCCGTACCTGGGAGTAATGGAGGAGGACCAGACATTGGTGGACCGTTGACCACCATAGATGGCGGAGGACTACTGAACACTGGCTGTCGGAACATGGGATTTGCATTCTGAGAATTATATTGTGTCTGGTTTCTATTTCCAAACATTACATTCTGGTTATTTCCGTTCATTGTTGTAGCATTGTTAGAAAATTGGTGTGGCCCCATGTTGGGTTGACCTGAATTTAAAGGCATCCGGTTCTGATTTTCAAACATCGGTCTATTTTGAAAGTTTGGTGGGCCGCCAAAGCACGGTGGTGGCTGGCTGAAGCTTGACTGGTTAGCATCCCCGGTCTGATTCATCCCATTTCTTGGCCCATTGTATGATTGTCTGCCAGCAAACATTGGTCTATTCATGGATGTACTGTTGCCTTGAAATGGATTTCTACTCCTATCCTGTGGTCGGTTGTGATGGGGCCTGGGCTGCTGAGGCTCTGAATAATGAATTTAAATATTACCAGTTAATTCAAACAATCAATGTGGTTGTTAAAATTCTGATTTGCCATATTCCCCCAAATGAACACACACACCAATTTGGATCCAAGAAATCAAATGTGTAATTGCGAACGAGTTGTCATATACATTGTTTGTAACACATGCAAATTTTTTTTATATATGTATTTTTATTTCTTTTCTCTGATCGAAATAAACACACATCCACATCAAGAAAACTTTGAAATGCCCCCCCCCACCCCCCATTTCTTATGTTGTACTCTTATATCTATTAATCAACATGGTTCAGTTTACCCCTTCAATTAAGATTGAAACAAGTATAATAAGAGCTGTCAGAACTACTGCGCACTTAACTATTTCTATGCTGTTCCAAAACAACAGCCATTTCAGCAAAAAAGTACCAACTGGAATACAATTATTGTAAAAACCCAGGGGGTGGTAAAATGAAGCTATAGTTATTCTTGTCTGTTAAAAATAAATCAGCAAAATAATTCAACAACATTTATTTATTTTCAATATCAATATTATTTTTTTTTGGAAAACAAGAAAGTGAAAGGCTTATATTGCCTTAATATTACTTAATTTGTTATTCAAACTTAAAATCGTTTTATTAATTCATTAACCATTGCTGACAAACAACACCAATAGGTGTGCCAATACCTAACTAAAGGCACACCATGTACATAAAATAACCCTTAATATTAGAATTGCACCACTAGAATAATATAAGTTGGTCAAGCATATCAAGAAATACTAATTAAACATAACCAGAAACAATTCTAGCAAGAATTTCAGTTACAGTGTAAGCTATAGTTGAGATAATCTTCTGTTTCAAGAGTAGTTTATCAATGTTTTGCATTTCAGATAACATTATGCACTACCTTCAAATCATATGGTAATATACCAATTCTTATTAATGGATCTATAGTCTTGTACCAACATGTACAGTTTATTAATACTGAATATTCTTCCACAATATATGCACTTACTTCACATCTTAGGGCAATATATCGGTATTAGTTCATGAAAATGGACCTACAGTTGAAATAATGTTGTACCAGCATGCACAGTTTATCACAGCTGGATATCCTTTCAAATTCTACATTGTCTCAATTATTTACATTTTAATGTACAATATATGCACAAACTACACATTAAAGGGTAATATACCAGTACCAGTTTATGAAAATAGATCTATAGTTGAAATAATAGTGTACCATAATGCAGTTTATCACAGCTGGAAACTCTTTCATGAAAATGAAAAAAGAAATACATTTAAAAAAAATTAAGTGTAAAATTGTAACTGAAATCCAGGCCTTCAACTTTGTTAAAAAATATTTTTTAAGTTTTCCCTATAAATATAACACTATGTAAAGTTTTATCCTTTAGAGCAGGCCAATTATGGACACAGGATCATGGTTTTGAAAAAAACTTATCAAGAGTTATGGTTCTTGTCCATGAGTTTCCTAGATGATGTGAACACACATGTGAAGTTTCACATGATAAAATATGTACCAACTCAAAAACTTTATCCTGCTAAAAAACACTTATCAAAAAGGGGAATAATTTTGTCAAAGGGCAATCAAGAGTTATGGTTCTTGTCTTTATGAATTTCCTAGATGAAGTAGAACACACATGTGAAGTTTCATTCATATCCAATTATAGGTTGATGAAATATGTACCTGCTCAAAAACTTAAACTAGCTCAAAAACTCTAACCTAATTCTAAGTCCAAACGGGCCATAATTCTGCTAAAATACAACCAAGTGTTATGGTTTTTGTCTCTGTGCAATCCGTTGATGATGCTTAACATAAATGTGAAGTTTCATTCATATCCAATGAGTGGTTTTATAGATATCTTGTCTGATAAAAAACTTCCACCTGAGAAATCAACTCCAAAAGGGCTGTAACTCTGCCAAAATGAAACCCAGAGTTATGATTCCTGTGTCTATGTGTTCCATTGATGATGCTGTGAAGTTTTATTTATATCCAATGAGTGGTTGCATAAATATCTTACCTGATGAAAAATATAAACCTGAAAATCCAACACCGATGCCGGGCTGAGTACAATAGTCCCCCTCCCCACTCCCCACCCCATTCTACAAATAGTCAAGCTAAAAAGTCATACAATAAATGTTGTATTGCTTTTTTAAAAGTCAAGTGTACAAAAAAACTCTACTCGTTCATTTCATAATATATGTGTATAATATGATCCTAAAACTATTTATCCCAGTTTATCGCTCAATGCAGGATAAAACACAATTTATTCACCTCTAGGGGGCCATGCTTGGTTCTGGTGCCCTGCAGTTTTACTTCTCTTTTCCCCTTGATTTTGGTTGCCTTCTGTATTACAGGTCTCCTTTGTTTTGCGGTTCTTTCTCTTGGACTTAGCTCTCTTCTCCTGCTCATCATCAGAATATTCTAAATGCTGCAAAGTATTGTAATAATATGTCAAGTCAATATTTTAGTTAACAGGCTTCCGTTTCACCAACATTTACTCAAGTACTTCAAAACTGAAATTTTGACTGGTTATTTATATATTATGTAATCAATATCAATGAAACCATAATACAGTTTTACTGGAACCAGTCTAAAATCATGATCACCTGGCTGATTTTAAGTATTTGAGTATATACTTAAATGTGTTACAGGAACCAGGACATATACAATAAACAAGAGGCACCAAGAACATGACCCTGCTGATGACCTGGCAACTGATTTCATCTAGGGGTCACACTTTTAGTAAAGCATCACATGCTGAATGCTACATGCACTAAATCAGAGCAATATTCACAATATTTCATTACAAACAATTAAGACTCCTACAGACATTTCATTAATGCCATAATAATAAATTAATTCATAGATTTTTATCCCCTGTATTTTTGACCCACCTACGACAAATTTTCTAACTCGGTCATTTTAACAAATCTGAATCTCCTTGACCAAACAATGTTTCTGTGAAAAGTTAGGCAAAATCAGGTCCATTAAAAAAATCTTTGGTTATCAAGGTGTGATTTCAGTCACAATCAAATTAAAAAGTATTGCTACAATCATATGTAAAACATAGAAATTGTAAACAAGTTCTAACAACTTAGATAAGTCACATCTGAAGACTTCCTCAGTACTTAGCATACAAGGATAAAGGGTCATGCTTAAGGACACAACACATAGCCGTGGCAGGGAATTGCACCCTCTTGTCGTGGGTACAATGCTGTACCACTAGAGCACATACTGCACTTAACTAAAGCAAGGGATTTATTATTATTTTTTGAATGGGTTAACAACATTTTCATCACATTTCAGGTTATACATGGCATGTCCAGTTTTATTGGTGGAGGAAGACCTCAGAATGAATCTGAGTAGAACCACTGACTAACTGGCTAATTTTCTCACATTAAGATTTTGGACCGAGCACAAATCAAACCTATGATCTTAGAGGTGAGAGGTAAGTAATCCTGAGATGGCGCGTTGGACGATCCGACCACCATTTATATTGTTTCCTTACCTTCTCTGGTGGTTCATTATTGTCTTCCCAGGATGCATCAGACCCTTTTATCCTACAACAGAAATGTTACATGTTATAGAATACATTTCTACATATTTGCGTACCATAGACTTGCATTTGCTGAAAACCCAATGTAATCATGAAAACCAATATATATATAAACACTTTTGGTCTGATACTTTATATGAGTAGGATCCAGTTATATATATATAAATATATACATTGTTGTGAATTTAATTACCTCCCTTTATGAAATTAAATATATATAAATTCACAGTATCTCTATGATCCAACAGGTTTATATATCTGTCCTTTATATAGCACGTGAGAAATCATGAATCCTTAACTGGATCCTACTCATATAAAGCTATCAGTTCAGGTATGTAAATTGTCCATCCAGTCCAGATGTGTTGCATGAAAATCCATAATATATAAGCCATGGTCCACACAAAATTTATTGGTTTGGCAGAGGCCTTGATATTGTCTATGATTTGCATTGTAGCTAGGCGTGCTTGCCATAGTCTGTTCTGTACATTAATGTCTTGGTTATTCATAAATAATTATCTCCATATATATATATAAATATATAAAACTATATACCATATATTCCCTTATAAACGCCCCCACTTTAATAAACGCCCCCCACCTATTTTTCTGGAAAATTAAAAAATAAAACGTATATGCAATTTGAGTGCGTATTCGCCCATCTTTCCCCCCCCGATTTATTATTTTGTTACACAGACAACAATTAGCGAAGTGTTTATTACCTTTGAACTCTTTAACCCATTGTTTACATCTTGGGTGACCACTTAACCACTTTTGGTTGAACAAATACTTCCCCATATTTGCTGTTTAATACTAGTAAAAATACCATCTGCCGAATAAAACATTACAAAACGTCGGAAAATGCGGTTAGTCTGTGTACGCTGAAAGCTCATTGTTCCACGTTGTTAAGAGCACGCGTCCAAGTGATTTAAAGTGAAGAGTACACTGATCATAAATTCGGATATTCCAGTATGCAGACTAGTAATTTCATACAGATTTTCAGCTTTTTTTTCATCCTATGTTGATTATTTCATTCACTCTAAAATAATTATGAACCACTTTTTCGGGGAGTTAAACCAGATTTAAGATTTTTTCTATGGTTTTATTGTATTTTTAACTGTTGTTAAATTTGCTTTTTTTATCTTTAATAAACGCCCCCACCTTGTAAAATGTAACGCCCCCGGGGGCGTTAATTAGGGAATATACGGTATATCATGTTGTTCACATATTCATGGTCATTATTATACTAGTATTTGAATAATGAACTATACAAGCAGGTTGTAAACAAATTTGCAATTAAAAAAAATTAAAATAATCATTTTCTTAAAAGAGGTGCATTACTTTAAGATTTATTACTCTTTCTGAGCACTTGATTGAAAATTTCGTATGGCTGCTTAACACAAGCGGCTGTTCAATATAGGTGACCGTTTACACAAGTTTGACTACATATTTACACTTATACTCACTTTTTTAAGCTGTCCATAAATACATATTTCGTAAATGATTCTTCTTTTGGGGCACAGAAGACTGGCATGCCAACTTCAAGACCTTTACTGGCAATGTTTTCAATGTCGTTGAACCGAACAGAATACCAAGGTGCTTTCACAGGACCAAAAACTTCAAAAACCTGACAACATTATTAGAAAGGTACATTTAACATTGTATACTTTTATAGATGTACAGAGGAAAGGATTAATTGGGTTTCATGACGTATCATAAAATGGCTATATGTGTACCAGTCAGGGATTTAAACCTGGGATCTTTCTCTTACAGGGCAAATGTTCTACTGACTGAGCTAGTCAGATTGTTGATATACATTTTTCTCCGTACAATTTACGCACACACTGTGACATATTCCCTCACAATTTAGAATTTGTCCCCGATTTTCCATAGAGACCAGAGAATCATGCAAATGTTTCTCGGAATATATATAAATCACAGTCCTTCGTTGGACTCAAATGTAACAGGATGAAAAATATAAGCAACCAGTCAGGGACTTGAACCCAGTACCTTTCATTTACAGAGCAAATGCTCTACCGATTGGTTACATACATTTCACTCCTAACAGGTTATACAAATGCCGTAACATATTATGATTCAAGCATGATGGAACATTCTCACATTCTAAATCTTCCATATGTGACGTCTTTCTCATATCACCAAATAGCTGCAGTTTTTTTCTGAAGACACATCTTTTGGTGAATAGTTTATGCATATTTTGCTATAAATATTAAAAATCAAATAATGTAAATATCTTTTGGTTAAACAATGTCAAGACCCTTTAAAAGTAACTTAACATAAACTGTAAAGCTCTCACTATATAAAGGAATATTAACCATTCTGTTTACCACTTTACCAATGAACATTAGCAATTCTGCTGACCACTTTACCAATGAACATTAGCAATTCTGCTGACCACTTTATCAATGAATATTAACAATTCTGCTGACCACTTTATCAATGAATATTAACAATTCTGTTGACCACTTTATCAATTAACATTAACAATTCTGTTGACCACTTTATCAATTAACATTAACAATTCTGTTGACCACTTTATCAATGAATATTAGCAATTCTGTTGACCCTAGCTCTCACTTTAAACATGAATATGAACAATTCTGTTGACCCAAGCTCTCACTTTAAACATGAATATGAACAAGTCTGTTGACCCAAGCTCTCACTTTAAACATGAATATGAACAAGTCTGTTGACCCAAGCTCTCACTTTAAACATGAATATGAACAAGTCTGTTGACCCAAGCTCTCACTTTAAACATGAATATGAACAAGTCTGTTGACACAAGCTCTCACTTTAAACATGAATATGAACAAGTCTGTTGACCCAAGATCTCACTTTAAACATGAATATGAACAAGTCTGTTGACCCAAGATCTCACTGTATAAATGAATATGAACGATTCCGTTGACCCAAGTTCTCACTCTATAAATGAATATTAATATTTCTGTTGACCCAAGCTCTCACTATAAATGAATATGAACAGTTCTGTAATTTCTGTTGCTACCCACCTGTCCCAACACTTTGTGTCCTTCTACAAACAAAATGGTGTCATCATCCAATGGAGGGACGTTCTCTTCACACTGGATCACAACTGTAGAAAGAGTATGTTGTCTTACACTTATTTATTTTACATGGGTTGTGAAACAAGTTCTTACAACTTAGACAAATTATGCCCAAGTCTTTCTGGGTAAAAAAATGTTATAAGCATATAACTATATGTGGATAAAGTGTCTTACTCAAGGACACAACTCATAGCTGTGGCGCAGGAACAAACTCACAATCCAAAATCCAAGGTCTGATGAAGCAGTGGTCCACAAAAATTATTTATGTATATGTAAAACTATTTATGTGTTACCTGTTTAAAAAAACAGAATATAAATTGTATCAACTAAATTATTTAAATATATATCACATTCGGTTGAGGGTCCATAAGAAGAAATTATTGTTAACCAAGACAGGATTACTCGTGTCCTTGATAGAAGGTAATATTTATTTGATTAAACCAAATTTACTGCTATAATATACTTATAGCATTTGAATTATTTTACCCTGTGCATCTTTATTATTGGAAAACTAGACCCATTCATAGACAGCTAATACACTTGAGCACTGGTGTCATTTGGATGGATGGATATACAGTCAAACATTTCTTAAACAGTCAGTCAAGGAAAGGAGCAAAAGTGACTTTTTAAAACAGGTTGTTGCTTATACAGGTTAATTTGCCCTGGAAGCATAGGCATGGGAAATAGCAAATGTGACTGCTCAAGATAAGTGGCTGCTATATAAAGGTAACCTCTTACACAGGTTTGACTGTATATTTAATATTTGAATCCAAGTAAAACAATTAATCAGTAATAACTAAAATAATTTTCAACTCAGTCAGTCCTAGTGGTGATAAGACTTTCATCATTACATCATAAAAACTTCAACAATAATGTGTTCTTACCAAGAACTCCGACAACACTCTTGATGGTTCCAATCAACCCCATTTCTACAGTTTCATCTACCGTTATCGTCAGTTCTTCCAATGGAGGCATCTCCTGAAGGTTACAACAATCATGGATAACATCGAGTTACAGACTGACGAAATGTTTTATTATCCATCTAACCTTAAACAATCAATAACGCATTTAATTAAACAAGAGAATTCCACAGAATTAATAACATATTGTCTATATCACTTTTTCTTGCACACCGGATAAGGATATCTGCAGTTTTACCGGGGTAAGATATTTTTTATCTCACCCTAGAGCCAAGATAAAAATCTCGCACTGTGACGTTGGAACCATCTAGATGACGTAACATACAAAATATAAGACGTTACACATATAACTAACAACTTAAAAGTGGTTGTAAAATCTATAAGGATAAATCAAGTAAAAAACAAATATTCAACATGTTTGGTATGCAAGAAAAAGAATCATTCATGGCTTTTTTTGTTCAGATAGAAAATTCTGTCCCCTTGGGATCTGTTTTCCTGAGAATAAAATAGTTATCCCTCTGCACTTCCATATACCTAGTACTTCACACTTTTAACTGGCCACAGTATTACGAGATTAGTTTGATCATTGTCACATTATCTATGTCACATGATCTATATGTCACATGATCTGTATGTCACATGATCTAGATTCCAGACAAAGACCGACCTTAGCAATATTGTATTTACACAAATTCATGCTTACTTTTTTAATTGTAGTATATCAAATTTCATTTAAATCAGGTTGGAACTCTATATTTGACAGAATGACATTGTTGAAGCGGGCAGATATTTATAAACTTTCCACTTTTACTAAGAGGTAGGAATGATAAAAAACAAAGAGTTATTTACAGAGTAAACAGAATTACTTTTGATCTTAACCTTTATGTACAGGTACCAGTCTAGAAATTTTTATTAATAAAGGAAATAAAGACAATTTCAAATGTTTTACCTCTGGAAGTAACTCTCCTTTTGTTCTGACATCTTCAAAGCCATGTCGATTTAGTTTTACTTTCCTGTCCCTATCTGGTGATGCATCTCTTTCCAATGACAGGGCTCTAAAATTCAACCAATATTTTAATTCATAGTGACAATCTTTACCAACTGAAAGCTACTGTATATATATTAACACCAAAAAAGCATAAAAGCAAGAAAGAGGTACAGTTAAGTTAAAACTCTCAAATAACTGATGCATAGTGTACAAAAGCCTTAACATCTTGACTACTTACTTGTTGATTTTTGTGTTTGTATCATTATCATCAGCTTCATTGTCACTGCTCTCATCCGAGGACTCACTGCTGTCATTGTTTCCATCAATAACCACAACATCGCCAGCAGTTCTGTACTCCATCAACACACAGTCAGGATCTGCAGCGGAGTCATCTATTGTTGCCTTTTCCTCCACCAGCACAATTGATTCAGAATCTTCATTTTCTTCTTCAATCACTATTACAGGCTCATTGTCTTGACTGGAAGTTTGTCCCACTGATGGAAGTGATTCAGGCTGATTTTCTTTGTCAGAATCTGTAGCATTCATTTGGTCCTCAGCTACTCCTTTGTTGTCCAATACTTCTTCAGTTGTTTCTTCTACTTGTTTTGTTATTTTTCCTGCACCCTCTAATTTGTCTGATTCAACTGTTGATTGTATTTGATCTTTTTCAGAGTCATTATGTGATATAGTCACACAATCATTACCACCATTTTCTTGATTTACAATCTCGTCCGGCTTTGTTTTACAGCTCTCAATTGTGACTGCAGTAGTGTCCATTTGTGTTGGTATATCATCCTCTTCACCATTTTCCAAATTTTTGTCAGTCTTTTCAACTGTTGATATACCTGAAGACCTGTCCTTAACTTTTGTCAAATCTTCATCTGTCGCATTGCAATCCATCTTCTGAAATGATATGGAGCAATATTTTAACAATACATTAAAGCTCAATTATAGTAATTGCAGAGGACCAGATGTTTTTTAAGCTGATTGATGAGTAATTACTCATCAAAATCAGAGTAGATGAGTAAATGTGAGAAAAGAGATGAGTATTGTACATATGATATACCGGTACAACCAAAAATGTGTTAAGCTGCAGCATACAATGGGGATGTACTATAGATCAATTGGTTGTCCGGAACATCTACCAAGTTTGGCTGTAAATATAAAACTAACATGTTTGGCTGCTTAACACAAGTGGCTGCGTAACAGAGGTAATTGCAAACTCATCTTAAACTGCTAGGATATTTTGTGTTTAGCTGTGTAAAACGACATCAAACTTTCCAATTTGCCTTTTATCTTATTATAGTTATTTTGGTGCTCAATCTCTGGATTTCTTACAAACTATTGCTGAGAAGTTACATAAACAGAAACATCTCTTTTTGGTGAAATATGAACTTAATTTAGTTTGTTTTTTGGTTTTTTAGCTTCATGTTTGCAGTTTATTTGTTGACAATCACATGTCAGTTTATATACACTTTTTTAGGCAAAGTATGATGGGGTGATACTAAAACTCGGCCATGTTCCAAATGGCCTGGCCAAATACAGGCTGCAATGAAAAGACAAATTCCGGCTGAATTTGACCGGTAAATTTCAATACCTTTATCATATATTTCCCACCAATATTATTTATCAAATATGAAAATAGCAATACATAATGACTGAGATAAGTGCATATAAACACCATAAGATTTCACGATTACAAACACCACATGTGCCCTTTCCCTGCAGCCAGAATATGGCTGGGCTATCGGGAACCCCGATGGGTTTTAGTATCAATGATAAATCAAACCTCTTAGCGCCATTGTTCATTAATGACACAGGTTGGATTATCATTTTAACCGGTAAAATGTATCACTGTTCAAAGTGAGTTGAATTGAAACCATTCAGCTTTTTTTATTTATGCGGATAAGTCAATAAATAAGTGCAATGAAGATTGATTTTCAGAGACTATTAACTAATTTACGCATACAAAAAATAATTTTAGCGTAAAACTTGTTGCTTATGCGTAATTGATACGCACGTAAAACAACTCTGATGCATATTCAGTGTTTTATTTACCCCTGCATCCAACGACCTTTACGCACAAATCTTGCGGCAGACGCACAATTCTGAAATATGTGTATCCACTGGACGCAGAAAAATTGCAGCCGATACATCCCGATTATCTCAAATACTGACATTTAATTCCCGACGCATTGTGTTTCTTGCACACTGCTTTGTAAACACTAGTGCGCGCTCATCATCGAATGAATTTCAAGAGCATTGGGTTACTACTGCACAGCTTTCTAAACTATGATGCGCACGCATGTAGCATAATCAACGTCATCAGACGGTCTCTGTTAATGTTATGCAAGCTGTTTGCCGACCTTGAATACTTCTTGTGTTATAGTTTCACTGAATCGAAACGGTGTTATAATTATGATAAACATTTCAATCAGTGGCCTAGCTGCCTTTACGCAACATCACCAGGGCTTGCATATTTTTTTTGAGAATGCATCATATCTCCTGGAAATGTCATCAGAACGCAGGAAATGCATCCTGAATGCATCCTGAATTTTCTGATGGGGAGAGGGGCATGTCCCCCAGACCCCTCCCCCATCCCTTGGGCTTGCACATCATTTTAGGGTCAGCTACGCCACTGTCAATAAAGGGGATACAGTGTGTAATGTTATTTGAACCAAATCAACAAACACTGTTTTTTTGACAGACTAAGCTGCACAAGTGTTTTTTATTAATGTTTTTAACTGTTCTAGTCAATGTTTACTGTTGTTTAATTCTTATTTGTGGTTGTTTAAATGGTGCACAGCTAAAGGTTCACTCAGTACAATGGTGAAGTATCTTCATTTTCACAATGCTGCATCATTTGAAATTATAATGCTTTAGTTAAAATGTCTTGAAAAATGGGACTCTGACACACTTTCATTTTTTGGACTCACAGATTTGTAGTCCAGCAAGTCCTGGGACTCGTACATTGGAATTTGTAAATAAATCACTGCGTATCTGCCATTTTTAATGCGTCATATACGCATCTTAACTGGGGCTCTGTAATTGTAAAATATTTTAAACATACGCTTACTGTAACTACTCAATTCTGAGGTTATCACAATGACCGGGAAACTCATGTGCCACAGAGGGTATCACAATGACTGGGAAACTCATGTGCCACAGAGGGTATCACAATGACCGGGAAACTCATCTGGCACAGAGGTTATCACAATGACCGGGAAACTCATGTGCCACAGAGGGTATCACAATGACTGGGAAACTCATGTGCCACAGAGGGTATCACAATGACCGGGAAACTCATGTGCCACAGAGGGTATCACAATGACCGGGAAACTCATGTGCCACAGAGGGTATCACAATGACCGGGAAACTCATGTGCCACAGAGGGTATCACAATGACCGGGAAACTCATGTGCCACAGAGGGTATCACAATGACCGGGAAACTCATGTGCCACAGAGGGTATCACAATGACCGGGAAACTCATGTGCCATAGTCCCATAAAATCTCAAAATGTTTTCTACAGATGCATCCTGTGTCCCAGCAACTGTTTTACAACTGTTTAGGCCATTATAAATTAACTGCTAGATTCTCATCATATTTTTTCTTAAACAGGGGTAGGGGGAGGGGGGAGAATTTATTTTATTTTTTGTTCTTTTAAGTTTTTTAAATTTTTGTTGAATTATTAAATTAAAACGATTTCTGTCAACATCCTGAGCTTAGTCTCATTTAATCGCCGTAATAGGGGTGAGACTAGCCCCTTTACGTCTCATTTCCATCCGAACAAAACTAAGCGTAAAATTAGAACACATACATACGTCTTTTTCGAAGGCAAATACTGCGTAAACAATCGCTTATTCCTTAAAACATTAACTTATATTGATAAAATAATGAATAATAAATGCTTGCTATACAAAAGAAAACATCCTCTGTAGTTTGATAGATGGTGAATATGACCAAAACATTCGAATTTACCTTGTTTCGCTATCATTTAGCAGCCATTTTACACAGTGGAGTTAGATGCAAGATAGATCCGAGCTACTGGGTGGAAACATGTACAAGCGAAAAATCGAAACTTCGCCAGAGTGAGTGATATGGGTTATAGAGGAATGAAAAAGTTTTCTTCTGTCCGATATTTCGTCATGTTTTTAGTTTAAAATCTTATTTATTTTACTTTGATTGTGAAACAAGTTCTTACAACTTAGACAAATATGCTCGAAGTCTTCCTGGGTAGAACCAGTACAAAGCATATACTGAAAAAGTGTCTTGCTCAAGGACACCACACATAGCCATAGCGGAGGATCGAACTCACAACCCTCCGATCATGGGTTCGGTGCTCTACTGCTGGACCACGCACTCCATATCTCTATGGGTTATAGACAAATAAGAAAAGAAAACATTCTTCTGTCTTACGATATATATTTTGTAATTTGTAATATTTTATTACTCGCACCCCACCCCCACATAAACAGAATAAACTTGATTAAATCAACCTGTTTAAATGTTTGCTTTCGGATGCATATTTTCTCGTATATGCGCACAGAGCTGAGATTAGTGAAATATTTGCAAAAGAAAACACTCACAAGTGAATTGAAGTATGGGCGTCGAAAAATAAGAATATAAACGTTACCTATCCAAGTACTCTGTTTCTCTTTAGACTTTAACGGATGTGCGTGTATTCAACACCGCGTATATTGCTGGAAAGGACATGTGAATGCATACAACACTTAGTGTTCTTGTAAACTTTTGATACTAAAGTCGGTACATAAATATCCAGATATATCTGTCATTTATAGTGGGTTGTGATCAAATACAATAATATTCAGCAGCTTTCATTATTTTAAATAATGTCCATCTGAACAACATTGAGTGACAAGCTATGACTGTTTGGGTATTTATTGCTAAGTTTTCAACTAATTGATATTGTATGTATTGGCCACACAATTTTTAATGATTCTATTAACTACTTATTGACAGTATATTAAATTGTCGTTGAAATGGGAATTGTCATAAGCTCACAGTAAAACAAGTTTCTTATATTGTGAATGCCTAATGATGATTTTAAATAATGAATTACGTTTGTATCATTCAATTTCTAACCTTAGAACTGTGCTTGAAGCATTGCATTACTCAACCCACAGATCCTTGACGAAGCTATAGCAATATATTTTCCAGTTGCAATATGGATTGATACCAATTTAGAGCTAATAAGTGTATCGTTGACCATAATTCATTAGTACTATACAAGATTATTTTCAATAGTCACATATGCATCAAGGAACTGGCGTCAAGTCTTTTGACATCGGCTTAACGTTGTACATAAGTTAATATGGTAAAAAAAAATTATCATTGTGTATAATTGGCACATGTAGTTATCTTTTGAAAATTAAGTTTTGCTCTTTTACTATACGTTTAACAGTTATGATAGAAGATAACCAGAGATTTATGAACACACGCTTAACTTTCGGCATGGAAGTATATAAACCTAAATAGATATTATCATTAATTGACGAGCTCCTAAAAGTGTTTTAGGATATATAGGCAGGAGGTAGGAATGGGTGGCCATACTGGACAACATTATGTCGATCTCATAATACCCTAACAAAAGATCCCTAATGAAAACGGTAGTAGATAATAAAAAAATTATGAAAATAACGAATATTCCAAAGCTGAAGCAATGCGAAGAAAGACAATGTCATGTGTGTGGCTGCATTATTTGCCAAAGGAAATGTTAGTGTAGAATGTCGGACGAAGCGTACCACTGCCTTACCGTACCAGGACGAAGCGTACCAGTTTCTAGGACGAAGCATACCACATATATAGATTATATAGGGAAAATTTAATAATATTAATGTATTGTTTGTTAAACTGTTCAAATGTGTATTATGTTATTTTTTTTTTATCTAATGTTCATCTCGTCTAATTTGCATCGATAAGTACTGCAATATAGCGAAAATAAAGTGAGAATAATAATAAATTAAATTTTGAAAAGGTCTAGTATAATTTATTTATATTTTTACTGCAGGGATCACACATCTATATGTTTTCTCGTTCTATATTACCAAATATACAATTACTATATTGTACTGCTTTTACAATTAATCATGATTAATTAACCTGATAATACCCATTACTACTTTCTTTTTGTCAGATTGCTTTAATTTACCACTGACTTGAGCAAATGATACTTGTTATTCACACCTAGTTGACAACGTATTATCGAGCGTCCCACCAGGTATTTACTACTATCTTATATATATGTGGTACGCTTCGTCCTGAAATGGTACGTAAAGGCAGTGGTACGGAAAGACAGTGGTACGCTTCGTCCAGCACCCTTAGTGTACAGGCAGCATTTAGTTTAAACACTATTTTGTCAAATAGTTGGTGGTTGAAAGTAGGATTGTATGTAAAAACTAAGTTATTTAAGTGTTAAATGTGCGGTTTTGTGGATATTTTTACATTATGGACATATATAGTGTTTTTTAACAACCGGTAAGAGTTATTGCTAATGATATTACATATTTTAATCAATGTGAGTGTTTTGGCTTCCGCACTGAAATCGGTGCATAAAATACACCCATAAAAAAGCGGATGAAGTATGCACGTAGAGGATGATCAATTATAAAAATCGCTTGAAAACGTGCTTTGATATGCACTACCTGAGTTTATATGACAGGAATGAACACAAAAATAATCATTTATATTAAGCTTGATAAAGGTTACAGTGCAGGGAGATTAATATTAAAGAAGTAATTTTAATCTGGTGATATCAGAATGTTTACAGCATGTGCCATGCATAACAACCATTCTACTTTTTAATACGTGGAGTTTCGCATCATAAATATTGATGTGTAGTGATACACCCACTAATATTCTTTTTTTTTATTTTTTATTATCGCTCTGTTTATGTTTCAATGTCCTTTGTTGAAAATGCTGTTGACAGTGTGCTATTACTTACGCGAAATCGGATGATAATCATATTGTTTCTATTATTCGTGTGTCAACAAATGGTTTGCATTGATTTCATAGCAGTTAAGACAAACATTTGCCGAATGGTGATTTTCACCATTTCTTTTTCATAAAAATGTATGAAAATATAATATTAATCCGATACCTTACCACTTTTCCGTTTATTTATATTCCAACCAAAACAATAAATATCCGGAACACGTGGGGTTGAATTATGCGCATGCCCAGTCCTTACACATCCGGTTTGCAAGTTTTGGTAGTTCTTGCATAATTTTATTGAAAAAACATGGAAGAACCAGGGAAAAAATTTGGTGGTCTTTTTAAATCTAGTGATCCCGATTTGAACATTCCAGGTAAAATATGACTGTTGGTTTTGTTATGGATTTTATTTTACAGTTTTAAAAGAATCTAGAAAACCAGTGTTGTCCTTCAGGTCGTAGAGTGGGTGGGGAGGTGACACCTTATGTTATGCGCGTTTACAGCGACATGGTTGAAGTGCATTGACTGTATTGGAAGTTAAGCAACGGAGTACGGGGTTAGTTCTTTGATGGGTAACTGCTGTCACTTTAATGACGACGAGAGTTAACTTTCGAACCTGTGTCTGCACGAATCTCTCGTTCCTGTGGGAAGCCACAGGTTGTCCAGTTGGGGTTAAGCCTAAACAGGTCAGGGAGATGGCCAAAATGCACCATGTGGGGCATATGAACCATATTTTGATAGCATTTTACATGTAAATATGGTATATTGCACCATATAAACTGCATCACAAATGTTTACAAGCATTTCATGAATATTAATATATACAAACACTGTCGCAATTAGCAAAGTGTAAAGTAGTATGCTCGATTAATTTATATTAACAATTTGTTATGGTTTTAAAGTGATCTTTTGCACTGTGATGGTGTATTTGGGCCATCTTACTGACCTGCTAAAGGTTAAACATGTGAGGAGTGTAGGGAATGTACATAGGTCACTTACAACAGCCTTGCTGTTAAGCTAGTTTTTACAGACAAATGCTTGAAGTGCACTGACTGTATTGGAAGTTAGTAGAAATAATATTACTACCTTTGACTCGATACCTTCTCGTCACGGTAGTAAATCAATGCATACAGTTGTAATGAAGCAGTGCGGAAGCTATTCACTTCCGCAAGGTTTTCAGGCACTTTGACCTTTTCAGTGGCTATAAAACATTATGGTTGCTACAATATATCGTTTATCTCTAACCTGTAGCTGTTTACATAATCTGTAACACGTTTTTTGAGAAATTTATTAACCGTTATTCAAAAAGCTCCTAATTGTGTTGCTATTAGTTGAAATAAAGTGTATAATTCCTTTAACATTCGGGTACTTTCGACTAAAATTTGTGGGCAGAGCTAAAGCATGTACCACATAAGGAAATCGTAGTAAAGCAAAAACAAAATGGCATACGAGCCATAATATGGAGTCCGGGAATTTGTGTTACATCACAAACCCTTTGATGTCCTCTATTTTAATATTTAATACTTTTTAAATTTTATGCTTTATTAGGTTACTACACTATTTAATGTTATTATATTGTTAAAAATATTAACCGTTTCTAGATTTATGTATAAAGGAATGTGATTTTTAAATTTCACTGTTAGTAACACTGGACACTATCCTATAAATTCATTTATTTATGGTCAAATTAGTTTCTTGCATCTATTAAGTCTACTTAACCCTTTACTTCATATAAACACCTTTGGACACCTCTAATATTGAAAGCATTAATTCACCACATATCAGCAATGGGTGAATTATGTTTGTATTAACTGACAGAGTGGAAAACAGTGCAGGAAGTGTTCAGATTGCTCGTTACGAGCAATCTGAACTCTTCCTGCACTGTTTTCAAAGGCCTTCTGTGATTGGTGCTGGAAAACGCGTATCTATGGAGTAAAGGGTTAAATGAATTACCAGGTTTATTTTAACTGTTTCAAATGTAAAACTGGTTATTTAGTTCGATATTTAGCAATTAGTGTCAAATGGAAGTATGATGTAAAGAGACACCAAGTACGATGTAACTGGACACAAAATGTGTAACAGGACACCAATATAGACCCCAATAAAAGGCACCAAGTTACACCATTGCAGACTCAATGTATCTATACAATTTGATTCAGGTGTTTCAACTACTGTCTTCATGCAAAAACAATCACAGGACATTTCTGTTAACAATGTCTGACTAATCATAAACATTTAATTGAACTTGATTTTTGTATTCATGAATAAATCGGGCAAAGGTGTAACACTGGACACGGTGAAAATTGTGTCCCAATTTCATTTGTTACACACAAACAATTTGAGAGTAAATTATACATCAAATATATATTTTAAAGTTCATATTGTTCCCTATACTTTCAGATATCTTAATTGTTAAAACCCATTCATTTTCATGGGTGCAGCATGTCAGTCACTGTTAACTATGAGATTCTTGTTGTTGATGTAATATGATATACTACATCTGTCAGGCAGAACTGGACAATACCTTGTTACATAGAATTAATTATTAATTATGGTACTTTCATACATTACATATCAATTTAGTAATGCTTAAAAGCATTTCAAATGCATTTTAAATGCATTTAAGAGACCGAAGGATGAATCAAAACAATGTTGTCGTCGTAACTTTTTTCCGAAAACTGACTGTGTGTACATTGTTGTCCGCCGTATATCGAGTTGATTCCTCAACCTTCCTTCTCCCTGCCAGCCATAGAACTGACTGGTATCGATGTCGTAAACAGACTCAAGGTTAAAAGGTCAAGCGGGCGAATTACTTGGTAATTTTCCATTATGCTCAGATACCATGACGTAACTAAAGAGGACACGATTCTCGTAACTGATATGTTGGCTGTATGCCATATTTAAGTGGTGGGTTCTAGAATGCCATGTTTACGTCATTTTTATAGTACTCTGTCGATCACATTAAAAAAACATGTGTACGAGATCGTCGAAGTCAATGTTGTAAGCTACAACACATTTTGTCATGACGTAACTCTGAGAAAATGATTGGTTACACCACATTACAAAAAAATATTTAGTCAAATTCTCATATTTACATTGCAAATAAAAAAACAGAAGTTAATCAATTCAAATAAGAGGAAACTGAAGTTAATTTCCAAAAAAAAAAAAACTGTTTTGGTTTAGAGGATTAGAGTAAAACGTGTTTAGTGCAAAAACACACGCAAATGAGCACCACGAAACCAATAAATTACACAATAAAATAATGATTTAAGAGAAGTTTTAAGTTTTAAAAAAAGTACCCTATGTGACAATTAAGAGAATTATTTGTTTTTTAAAAGGTTCTGCAAATTACTTTAAATTATTATTATATACTTCTGCAGCTTATATTAATTTATGTAGAATTTGTGTGATGTAACGCAAATTCCCGGACTCCATATTATGGCTCATACCTAAATTTACAAAGAGTTTTAGAGAGACAATGCTTCGGAATCCAGCTTAAAGAAGAACAGAAGAATGTTATAAGACTCATGTGACGGAAACCAACTGGTTTAATATTATAATGAGAGTTGTGTGTGTTTCCCGCCATACGTCAGATTTTCATCCGTAAACAACAGTCATAGTAAACAAACCAGATATGGAAATCAGAAGTCTCATTCCAATATCACGAGATCCCATTATTTTTTAAAATGGCCGTCATCAGAATGTTTTGACATGGTAGAAAAATAACTTGGTTTTTTTTTTAAAGTTTGACTTACTAAACAATGTAACGTTACTTTTTGAAGCGTATTTATACTAAATATATTTATTTATATAGGTATGAATTCTTAAAATAGCGTGACTCTAAATTTTGGTCCCGCTCTAACTTAATATGAACATTGAATTGAAACGTTAAATGCAAATGAAATGGTTGTTGTTGTTGTTGTATGGTGTTTAGTGTCGCTTTCAACAATTTTTCAGTCATAGCGACGGTGTCTACTTGAGACCCTATTCTGAGCGCTGTCACACTGGAGTATCATGTCGCAGACACATGGTATGATACCCCACCCAGTCACATTATACTGACACTGGGCCGACAAGACCTAGAACTCTCCTCTTAATGTTGAGCGTCAAGCGAGGAAGCTTCTAGTTTCATTTTTAAAGTCTTTGGTATGACCCGGTCGAGGATTGAACCCTCGGCCTTCCGCATGCGAGGTGGACGCTCTACCACTAGATCACGCCGTGGTCCGTTTGTACGTATGTATTGAAACTAGTATTTAAGCAACAAAGTACTGGGTTAGTACTTGGATATAGGTGACTGCTGTCACTTTATCACTTAGCAGCCAGATATATGCATGTATCATTAATATGGAGTCCTCATGTCTCTCCCACTTGCAGTAATCATAACAGAATCTAGAAATAATATTACTACCTTTGACCCCATTTGTCCACATGGTAGTAAATTGATACATAGTGGTGAGATGACACCTTATATCAATTTTGAATCCTCGTTTAATTACCTTTGACTCCATATGTTTGTAACGGTTGTAAATTGATACATATCCTTGTGATGGAGCAGTGTGGAAGCTATTCACTTGGGCAAGGTTGTCTGTTACTTTTGTAAATTTATCTCCTGTCAGAAGTTATATGGTTGCATCAAACTATGATTTATCCCAAACTTGCAGTCCTCCAAGGCCGAGTGGTCTACGGCGCTGTCTCTAGATCACTTATCTCTCACCACTAATGTAGTAGGTTTGAGTCCTGCTCAATCCAAAAACTTTATGTGAGAAAGTTTCCAGTTACTTGCAGAAGTACGGTGGTTCTACTCAGTCTAAGATATTCCTCTACCAGTAAAACTGGATATGCCATATCAGGGTTTTCAATAAGAACTGGCCGGCGGCCCAAAAGGCCGCTTCAAAACGATTCCGAGCCGCTTAAAATGCTAAAAAAATCCCAAAAATATATTATTAGAAATGATATGTTATTTGAATACATGAGCGGTCGAAATTATTGAAATCAGAAGCGGCCCAACAAAATTTTGTAAACATTACGGAAATCATCGAAAAGCTTTGGCAGTTACATCGTAATATATCCATATGGCGATCCGATCCACGAGTCGGCACTAACCATGATGCGGATATCGGTAGTATCGTATACCGGTACATGATTTGACAACTTGAATTGTTCAATTTAAAACGATATTAATTTTATAAATTCATTTTAAACTCGAAGAAGAAATAATGCTTAACAAACTTTAATATAAGAACTAAACGTTACTTGTGTTACTGTATTATTTATTGATTACATTCGAAACAAAGCTGATGATAGCTTTACACGATGAATTAGTTTTACTTTCGCTTTTGTCAAGAATTAGACAAGAAATAACAGGAAAAAAAAACTTTATTTCGATTCTATTCCCCACGTTACATCAGGTAAGTAATAATGATTGAGATCCCGATTCAGCGATTTAGTAAATCACGAAAATTCATACTTGAATTGGGCTGAAATCTCGGTTAATCTAATACTCGGATACTCGCTCCGCTCGCTACAGCCCTAATTGTAAAAGAGTGCCAGTCCAATATGCTATATTGGTGATGTTAAAAATGTGAGTGATGTTATAATTATAAATAAAAAGACTGATACAGCAGCAGTGAAGGAGATGCTTTTGGGTGAAGATGATTATGACAATGAGGAGGAAGATGATGATGATGATGATTCCGATGATGATAAACTGTAAATAAAAAATGAAAAATCATGAGTAATGTAAATAGGTGATGTTAAAAAGGTGAGTGATGTTATAAATAAAAAGACTGATACATGACATATAAAGTGTTTCATTATTTCTTAAATCATTTATTGATTAAAAATATAGCATAGCTCAACAATTGTTCAGTCAAATGTTAGCAATCCTTTAACCTGTCATTTTCCTGAGTTTCTCACCAATACTACCGGTAGCTGTTTTCCTCTAATTGACTACTTCTCCAGTTGAAACATTGTTAATCTCAATATCTACATTCAAATAATAAGGTAGATTATTGCAGATGTTGGCTTTAAACATGAGAAGAGAGTGCTTATGATTGCATCACTACCTGTTTTAAAAAGAAATGATTAAAATCAAGCATGAAATAGTAGTCCAAAACCTGCTATAAAATCCCCTCAAAATACCTCAGATTGCAGGATAGGGCATCTAGATTTTCAAAATTTTCCGGGGGGGGGGGGGGGGGGGGGGCATGCCCCTGGACACCCTTAGATTTCTTAGGACTCTTAGAAATTCAATTTGGACTCTTACAATTATTTTACTGAGAATCCTGACATATATAACCTGAAATGTGTTGAAAATGGCGTTGAACCCTATTAAAAAAAAAATGGTTGACATTTGTCAAAGTTTGTGGGTGGAGTCAAGTTGTATTCTTTATATAACAAATCCATAAATGTTTGATTATAACTTTGAGCTAGATTATTAGGTAACAAGTTTAAATTTAAATTTGAACTCGATGCCCAATGTACATGATTTTTATATACTGTACCTGTTGTTTTATTGTCTTAATTAGAGATTTATACAAACTTCTTACTAAAAATATGTAATATTAAGGAATCATTGTTAATTTCAGTTACTGGTGGTCAGTCTGGGATTGTGTCCCCATACTTAAACTTTGATTCAAGATATATACAGCAAGTAAGTATACATATTGAACAGAAGCAGTTAAGATTAAGAAGTAGCTCAATATTGAATTACTAAGAATATGAATAATGTTATTAGGTCAGACAAAAAATTCTCTGTTTAGGGTTTGATAGACCTTGAAATTGACCTGACATGGGCTGTCAATCAAACAAGTCAATAATACAATCAGCGATAGATATTGGTCGCTACTTTGCCATTTTCCTTAGTCAAGCGAACAGTCTCTAAGTAAACTTACTTAGAAAAACAATAATAAATATTTATAGACTTTTTATGCCCCCTCCCACTCCCAAAATATTTGGGGTTGCATATAGTAATAGCATCTTCTGTCCGTCCTTCCGTCCGGTATTTTGTGTCCGGACTGTAACTTTGTCATGCATATATCAGTGGGTTTTTTCGGCCATTTTTATAGCCGTTATTGTGTCATATTCCCAATGGCAAATAGTATCTTTTTTTCCCAATTGAATGGTAAAAATTCCCATTTGAAAGCTTCAAAAATGTAAATTGAAACTTGCCATACTTCCTTGATAAAATAAAGAAAGTTTTCCCCATTCTGAATTCAGTATGACATTGATTATTTAATTAAATGGCCTGATAAGCAAGTTTACACTTTTTATCAATATATAAATATATTCAATGCAAAAAAAATTTCCCACTGTTAATGAAAATGCCACTAAAATTCCCAATTCCAAGGGTATGGGTCATCTTCCCAAAATGGTGAAAAAAAACGCTGTATATGGATTTTGTTAATACTAGCTACAAATGATCAACATAACGTGTTGATTTTTGTCGCCCATTATACCCAGACTCCCACTTCAAAGGTCAAGATCACCATTTTAACTTTGTTTGATGACACTTTCAGTCTGATTGAGATTCTGTGTCCCGTCTGTAACTTTGTAACCTATGGATAAATTTCGAAAACACTTGGCTCAATTCATCAGCATGACATGACAATGTATCACATGTGACCAACATACATACCTCAAAGGTCAAGGTCACATTTTGAGTTTGTTTGACAGCACTTTCAGTCTGTGTGTGATTTCATGTCCGGCCTGTAACTTTGTCTTGCATAGATGTATTTTATAAATACTTGCTACAAATGATCAACATAACATGACGACTTGTCACACTTTATACCCATACTCGCACTTCAAAGGTCAAGGTCACAATTAAACTTAGTTTACTCGCACTTCAAAGGTCAAGGTCACAATTAAACTTAGTTTGACAACACTTTGTCATTTTGACATTTCTTGTCCGGTCTGTAACTTCGTTATCTATAGATAAATTTTAAAAACACCTGACTCAGTTGATCAACATGACATAATTAAGTGTCACATGTAAGATCCTTTCCTCAAAGGTCAAGGTCACACTTTCAATTTGTTTGATATTGCGTGTCTGGTCTATGACTTTGTCTTTAACTTAGCTTGATTTATCAAGATGACATAATGACGTGTCATAAGAAAGACCTAGACCCTTACCTCAGAGGTCAAGGTCACACTTTTAGTATGTCTGACAACACTTTGAATCTGTTTGAGATTTCAAGTCTGTCCTTTAATTTAATCATACTTGGATGGATTTCAAAAACACTTGGCTCAATTTATCAACAATTGATCTGTAACATTGTCTTATATTTAGGGATTTTAAAATAGCTTGACACAAGTGATCAGCATGTCATGATGATGTTTCACCTGCATTTAACTGTTGAAATACCAAGACCATTACATCAGATGTCAAGGTCAAGGTTACACAAAGGTCAAGGTCACGCTTTAATGTAATAAAAATGAAATTGCATGTCTAGTCTGAAATATCAGTCCATTACTTTTGATATTCATGGATACATCTCTACCTATTATAACATATATTTTTATGTTTCACAGACCATTTGGGGGGCATGCGACACTTACCAGTGACATTTCTTGTTTCAGTAAAAACTACCGAGTTAGTTGTCTTGGAATAAAGTTAGAGCTGACAATTAACTCATCACTGACGAGAATTTGAAACACAATATTAGAATATGTATTTTTACATTTTTGAGAGATTTACTAATGAATGAAACAACATCCCACATTCTTGTTATGACTCTAGGATAAGTTTGTTTTTTGTCTGAAATCAGAATATATAGCATTTTTATTTATAATTGATATAAATTGCAAATAACACAGGAAGTGGAAATTTACACATCGTTTCCATAGAGTTAAATAAAATAGTAGGAGGTAATTTACTAAATTGTGGCTAGCTCTACTGACATTTTTAAGCATATTTGTGGTAAATAATGTCATTTGTTATAACTGAAGTTATTTTTCACAAATATGCTTAAATTTACTAAAAGACATAGTAAATATACACACATTTTTGTATGAAAAAGTGACTTAATGTCATAGATATTGGTTATTAACATTTAAACTGTAAAAGTAATTTTTTGCTGTATTTCAGTATTTCATGTCATTTGATTAAGTTTACTAATTTATTTGATTTCGATTGCCAAGAAAGCTTGAAGCTTATATGAACCAGTACTGAGTGTTGTTTTTTGAGAGGCATCTGGTTTAGCTGGTGATCAAACTCGCACCCTTAGACTTGAGTCAACACTATCCACTACACTACTGCCCAAGCATGATTTATATTAATTGAGAACCAATTTACTGTTAAGTTAAAAAAATCATTGTTACTCAAGACAGCGTCATGAAGTTATATGATAATTTTCCTAGGAAAAATAAGAGAAGTTTCAAGATAGAATATTTATTCACAATGCTTCTTATTCAGAATTCAGACCAGTTCATATTTCCAGAGGGTGCACAACATCAACGCGGCAGGTTTGAGATGGCATTTGCACAGATTGGAGGTTCTGTGTTTGCAGGTATGGCATGTTTATGTTTATAAATGTTGTAACTTTTGAGGTTATTGCATGTAAGGCTAACCGGAACTGAAATTGTTTATTTGCCGTGCTCTTTCCTACCCGCTCAAATTGCAGTTAGTCAAACTGTTTTATTGACAGCATTGTGTTTTACTAGCTGGCCAGGACGATGTCCAAGGAGAGCTATTGTCATGACCCTGGCGTCGGCGTCAGCGTCGTCATCTGTAGACACCCAGGTTAAACTATGCAACCACTCATTGGATGTGAATGAAACTTTGCATGTGTGTTCACCATCATCAATGGAACACACAGAAACAAAACCCATAACTCTGGATTGCATCTTGGCACAGTTATGGCCCTTTTTGGACTTAGATACCCAGAGGCAAGCTTTGTTGTCTTCTGACAACTCTTGTTCATGAATTATGTTTAATTAAAAACACCATCCTTTGGCAAGTAACTTTATTTATTTTCGAACACTCATTAAAAATGTTTGGGTAGCTGCAGTTTTTAATGAGGAGGAGAACGTTTATAATGTTCAAATTGAGCTTGAATTTTTCATGTATGGCTAAGCAAATGTTGATACAAAGTTTTTTAAATGTTGTGCTTACTTTAGCTTTTATATATTTCGACATATTTTATTGCTTGTCTTTGAACAGTAAATTCAATTCGGCTCTTCCAAACAAAATATAATTTACATATAATGTACAGTCTAACTTGTCCTTGCGGCCACCTCTTATAAGCAGTCACCTGTCTTAAGCAGCCACTTCAAAACTGTTACCTAGGCTTGGTACATGACTGTGTAAGCATGTGTTTTATGGTAGTTTTATTTAGATTAATGTCACGAGTAAACACATTGGAAGCAAATTTCACTGAGGTACACAATTATCGAACTGGGTAAGATCAAAAAAGATAATTTCAGTTGGTCAGTTTGTTTAAATTATAATTATATTAAATTTTATCGGCTATGAAAGAGTGTGCAAATGCAATGGGAAAACAATATTTTTTCATATAATGCGATTGACTCTATGCATATCGTACATGATATCAGCTGCGAAAAGAAAATGTTTGACTTATTATGAATTAAACGTCTGAATTTTCGGAAAAGGTGTCAATAAAAAACAGAATCAGAATGTGTCTAACGTAACCGCGAGATAATGGAAGAATACAAGCTACACTTTTTACGGTGTCTGCCAAATGAAAAATTCATACAGATTTATTTTATGCTAAATTGAAACATGATGATTTTTTGCTTAAATAACATCTAAATTATTTATTTATTTAAATGTAATTCTATATAAGATAGTGTCAGTTCAAGTATTTTCTTGTACATATACCATGCATGTGTGATCACTTTTTATCTGTCTCAATAAACATCATGACTTCAGCTTTCTCGGTAAAAATATGGACCCTCTATTAAGCAGCCACCTGTGTTAAGCAGCCAGATTTGCCATTATCCTTGGGTGGCTGCTTAATACAGGTTAGATTGTTAAAATAATCATGATTATATATTAACCATGACCCTTGTCACAGCAGTATCAATAGCTGCTCCGTTGAGGCTCACACAAAAAAGTTTATCAACAAAACGTAATCAAACCACCACATTTTACTGTAAAATGTTTGATCTGTTAAAAAATGTTTACTTCAACGATCAATGTCAACGCGTTCCTGAGTAATGAACATCTTAACATGTAAAATGTATGTCAATTTTTAACCCCCCTTTTACTGGGAGGCTTTCACCTCCCTTTCATTGGGAGGTTTTAACCATCTTTATACCCCCAACAAACAAAGTTTGAGGGGGTATATTGGAGTCACCCTGTGGTCGGTCTGTCTGTTGCAATTTTCCTTGTCCGGAGCATCACTTGAAAAGTACTGGATGGAATTTCATCAAACGTCATACAATGGTAGAATATAATGAGAGGAAGTGCAGTGTACAAGAAACATAACTCTATTCTTGCTAATTACAGAGTTATTGCCCTTTGATAATTTTTCTTGTCCGGAGCATAACTTGAAAAGTACTGGATGGAATTTCATCAAGCTTCATACAATGGTAGAATATAATGAGAGCAAGTGCAGTGTACAAGAAACATAACTCTATTCTTGCTAGTTACAGAGTTATTGCCCTTTGATATATTTCCCTTGTCCAGAGCATTACTTTTAAAGTACTGGATGGAATTTCATCAAACTTCATACAATAGTAGAATATAATGACAGGAAGTGCAGTGTACAGGAAACATAACTCTATTCTTGCTAATTACAGAGTTATTGCCCTTTGATATATTTCCCTTGTCCGGAGCATAACTTGAAAAGTACAGGATGGAATTTCATCAAGCTTCATACAATGGTGGAATATAATGAGAGGAAGTGCAGTGTACAAGAAACATAACTCTATTATTGCTAATTACAGAGTTATTGCCCTTTGATATATTTCCCTTGTCTGGAGCATAACTTTAAAACTATTGGATATAATTTAATAAAACTTCATACAATGGTAAACCATTTTCTGTCATGGCGGCGTTCGGGGGTATTCATCACCTTTACCTCCATTTCATTGGTAGGCTTTTATCTTTCTTTCATTGGGAGGCTTTTACCTACCTTTCACTGAGAGGTTTTTACCTACCTTTCAATGAGAGGCATTTTCCTTCCTTTCATTGGCAGACTTTAACCACCCTTTCATTGGGAGGCTTTTACCTCCCTCTCACATGGAGGCATTAACCACCCTTTCATTGGGAGGCTTTTACCACGTTTTCATTAGGAGGCTTTCACCACCCTTTCATTGGGAGGCTTTCACCACCCTTTCATTTGGAAGCTCTTACCTACCTTTCACTGGGAGGCATTTTCCTCCCTTTCATTGGGAGGCACTACCTCCCTTTCACTAGGAGGCTTTAACCTACCGTTCATTGGCAGGCTTATACCTCCCTTTCATTCGAAGTCTTTTACTTCACTTTCAATGGGAGGCATTTTCCTCCCTTTCCTCCCTTTCAATGGGAGGCTTTTATCTCCCTTTCATTGGCAGGCTTTTACATCCCTTTCATTGGCAGGCTTTTACCATCCTTTCATAGAGAGGTTTTTACCACCCTTTCATTGGGAAGCTTTAACCACCCTTTCATGGGAGGTTTCTTCCTACCTTTCTCTGGGAGGCATTTACCTCTCTTTCATTGGGAGGCATTTACCTCCCTTTCACTGGGATGCTTAAACCTCCCTTTGAAGTTTCACTGGGAGGCTTTTACCTCCCTTTCACTGGGAGGAATTGACCTCCCTTTCAGTGGGAGGTAAACCCTTTCTTTGAGAGGAATTTACCTCCCTTTCACTGGGAGGCATTTACTTTTACTGCCCTTTCAATGGAAGCCATTTACTTCCCTTTCACTGGAAGCCATTTACCTCCCTTTCACTGGGAGGGATTTACCTCCCTTTTACTGGGAGGAAGTTAACTCCCTTTTACTGGGAGGAATTTACCTCCCTTTCGCTGGAAGGCATTTTCTTCCCTTTCACTGGAAGGCAGCAACCTCCTTTTCAGTGGGAGGCTTATGTTTCACTTTCAATCTGTCAATCTGTCACCTTGTCTGGAAAATTCTGACATCTTTGGTTGGATTTAGCAGAAATTTAGGGAAGGATAGGTGTGAGGTTTTGTTTATAAACAAATATGTCAATATATGTTAATGCCAGCTTTTTCCTAAGGGCATATTTTTATGCAACTTTTTAGTATTACCCATAAACATTTTTATATTTGAATATTTACAGGTGGAGCTCTTGGTGCTGCTAATGGCCTGTATTCCGGAATCCGAGATACAAAAGAGCTTGCTGGAACAGTCAAGAGAACACAGTAAGTTCTGTATATTAAAGCTTGTAAAGAAAGCACACCAGTTTGAAGAGCACAAACACTTTGGTATGATTGAAAGATGGTTGAAAATTGTGCATGAAAGGTTAAACCTTTTTTTTCATATCATATTTTGGCAGTGATGATAGGAGAAACAGAGATACTGAATAATTGTACTTCGTGCTATAGTGTTAACACACATCCTCCTTCATGTGTTGGTATTAAATTTGCATGATATATTATATAACAGAGGTCGACATTTGGCTCCTTTCAAATAAGTTTTTTCCCAGTTAAGACCAAGACCAATCCCATCCAAAAGAAAATAAATAAAATAAATATTAATTTTTTGTATTTATTTCCCTTTGCCCTTTTTTTTGTCATATTGGCTGTTGAATAATTTCAACATTAAAAGCCAAAAAAACCCAGTTTTTTTAGCATTTGATTGTAATCATTCAAACATTTTGTTAAGTTTGTCACAAACATTAAAAATTCCTCTTTTGATTCAACACTGCATCAAATCTTCCAATTTTGAAAGGGCTGGACTTCTTCTTCATTTTTAGAATAAATAAACCCTGTGTAATATCTATTCTAAAATATGTTTTGTAATACATATAGTTTAAGCTGGGAGGTAATGTAATGGATAGAATGTTGTCCACTAATGTCAGAGGCTGCGACTTCGATCCCGCCCTCCATCCCATACCTCTCATAAAACGATACTCAATACTGGTTCTACCAGTGGACTCAAGAGTGATTCAAGTAAGCTCTGAGTTTTTATTGAAATCAAGCTTAAGTAAATGAGTATAAACTTAACTACTTATAGTTTTAGTTCACTAAATTGATTGATTTAGGATTAACTCGCAAGAAGATTATATTTGCCATATGAATTTACACATGTTAATGTATAGATCATTTTTTTGCTCGTCAGAATGTTGAACATGATCACAAAACAAGGAGCTTCATCAGCACAAGCTATTGGAGTTATAGGTAAGGATTTTTTGTACTTATTTATTTTACCTTGAACAACTACTAAGCATATGTGGATAAAGTGTCTTTCACAGCCGAGGTGGAGGATTGAACCCTCATTCCTCCTATCCTGGGTTTCGATGCTCAACCATTGGACCACAAGTTCCACACATACGTAGTCTGTAGTACGGACCCAGCTCTCTAGATTGGGATCGTTAAATAGCAATGTTGGGAAAGCCACATTTGAGCATGTTAATTTGTCAGTTGCTTCAACTGAAAGTTTGAATGACATCACAGTTTAGTAAGCGTCAATTTGCCAAGAGTTGTGGGACAGGCATAGAATTCCCTGCTTTTTCATTGGTGGTTGGTGGTTAATAGACCTGATTCGGGTGATATCAGGTTCAGGGATAGACTAGCACATAGGTGAAGATGTCGTTGGTATGGTTCTCCTGGATATGTATATCTAGCCAGCGTTTAAAAATAAATCGAGTTACTTGCAGAAGGATGGTGTGTTTTTTTTTCAGATTCATTGAGAGCTCTTTCTTCACCAGTAGAACTATATATTATGTATCCTGTCATATGTTGAAAAATGGCATTAAACCACATTCCAAAAGATAAATGATAATTAATTGTTCGTATTTTAAGAATACAAGTAACTTGATAGGTAAAACTGATTACGTATGATAAGAGTACTGCTGTTATCCTTGAGTTGTGTGTATATAATTAAGAACAGCATATAAGAAAGTTAATTAACAATAAATAATCTCACCAAATTTGGAACATTATATTAGAATTAATACATGTACTAATCTCACCTTTTAGAGATTTATTATTGAGTGAACAAACATTCCAACGTCCTTGTTTTGAGAATATTTTGCTAAACATAGAGCAAAATGCCATTGTTTTAAATTGTAGTTGTCACAAGGTGTCAGGTATAATTGTCAGTTAAGTACCCGGTTTACATGTACAATATCAAAAGATATAAAGTGAACAGTTTGGATGTTGCCAAAGCAGTTCTGTTCTGAACTTTGTTATTAAAGCACTTGCAATTTCAAATTTTCTTTTGAATGCTTAAAAGCAAAAAAATGTTAAGGTCAGTTTCTTTACTCTTACTCATCCTGGCAGGATGTTTACTCTTACCTGTCATGGTGAGTAGACGAGTGGAATATTCCAGCTCTGCTCAACCTTTAACAGGTTGGTTAATTTCTAAAAATAGATTAGATTAGGAAATGTTTAACCTGAAATGTGTTTTAACAAAATTATTGGGGAAAAAATGCACCTTGAAAAGTCCAACTTAATTATACTGAACAAATTCAGATGTGTAAAAACAAACTTCACCATCCTCATACCTGCTCCCAACCCAACCCCAGATATTTCCAATGACCACATTATTTAAAGTTTGAGATGACAAAACAATTGAAGTTTAGTCCCTAATATGTATGAAGTTTGGTACTAAAAAACAAAATAATCTGTTATTATCCATTGGTATGTTACAGCTAGCAATGTAGGACATCTTCAGAGGTATAACTACATCATTATGTGTATTTGCAACATAAATGTACAGTATATTTGTATTTGCAGCATTAATGTACAGTATATTTGTATTTGCAGCATTAATGTACAGTATATTTGGGGTTGGATTGTCATTAGCCCGGGGTTCTGATGATGAAATCAACACTCTAACAGCAGGCACTGCCACAGGACTTCTCTTCAAGTCATCTGGTAATTTGTTATTTTTAAACTTTTGATTTTGATCAAATAGTTTATTAGTTTGACTTTTCGTAGAATAGGGGGCTATTGTACTCGCCCCGGTGTCTGCGTTGGCGTTGGTTTTTCAGGTTAAAGTTTTATCAGGTGAGATGTCTATGCAACCACTCTTTTGATATGAATGAAACTTCACATGTGTGTTGAGCACCATCAATGAAACACACAGACACAAGAACCATAACTCTGGGTTGCAATTTGGCAGAGTTATGGCCCTTTTTGGACTTAATTTTTCAGGTTTAGGTTTTTAATCAGGTAAGATATCTATGCAACCACTCATATAAATATGAATGAAACTTCACATGTGTGTTCAGCATTATTAATGGAACTCACAGACACAAGAACCATAACTCTGGGTTGCATTTTGCACATTTGTGTTCTGTATCATTAGTGCAACGTACAGAGATAAGAACCATAACTCTGGGTTGCGTTTTTACAGAGTTGTGGCCCTTTTGGAAAATTTGGTTAGAGATTTTTAGAAGTTAATTTTTTTTATTTGGTACTTTTTTCATCATCTTATCATTGGACATGAATGAAACTTCACATGTGTGTTCAACATCCTCTAGGAAACTTATAGAGACAAGAATCATAACTTTTGATTGCATTTTGGCAGAATTATTCCCATTTTATACTTAGAAATTTTGTTTTTAGCAGGTTCAAGTTTGTTGTACAAGGCCTTGATCTTAGCTGTTTGACAAATAGGGTCAGTTTGTGGGCCTCTCTCAAATTTGTTCAAAATCATGACCCTTGGGGCAAAATTGGCCAGCCATAAAGGGATAAAAAATATAAATTTTTTTTTACTAAAATTTAATCTTTCTTTTTGTTTTGGCCCACCTTGCGGGTTAAAAAAAATTCTTCTTTTTTTTTTTTATTTCTTTTCACTTTAATCTTTATTTCTTTTTTTTTTGTAATGTTTAATCCTTTCTTTTCTTTATATTTTTTTGTGTTTATTTTCTTCAATTTCATGAAAGGGTATCCAGCTGTAATAAACTGTGCATGCTGGTACAAGATTATTTCAACTATAGATCCATTTTCATGAACTGGTACCGATATATTGCCCTCTGAGGTGAAGTGAGTGCATAGACGTATATGTCATGCTGAATAAAATAATATTAAGGCAATATGAGCCATCATTCACTTTGTTGTTTTTTGAAAAAACATAACTGTTGATAATAAAAAAAAAAGTGTTGGTGAATTATTTTGCTAATTTATTTTTAATAGATAGCAATAATTATAGTTTAGTTTTACCACCCTTGAGTTTTAATTGTCTTCCATTTAGTTCTCATTTACTGAAAAAGCTGTTGTTTTAGAACAGCATCAAAATAGTGGAACATGCTGTCAGACAGCTCTTGTTTTAATTTATTTTAGCTTGATTGCAAAGAAAGCTCAGAGCTGATGTGAACTGTTCTTGAGCTTCCTGTTCCCAGGTGAAACCATGCCGTGTCTGTGTTTTTTGTTTGTTTGAGAGGCAGCGGGTTGAGCTGGGGATCGAAACTTATGACATCTGGCATGGGTGGCCAGCACGCTATCCACTACACTATTCCGCTTTGATTTTGACTTTAGTCTTAAGGGATCTCGCGTCTGACTGACATTGAAAGAAATGGTCAGTTTTAAGGAGAATCTTTAGTAAATTTAATAAATATAAATATCAAACATATATAAAAATTAAGTGGTGAATTCTTTTCATAACTGATAAAAGATATTTCATTTAAGTTTTATCCAAAGTTAGAGGAAAAGTAAGTATCCAGACTTTGCATTTACAGTTTGGGTACATAGAGTTGTTTCCTTATCAGATTACTTGCTTGTCTGAAATTCACTGTGTCTCAAATGAGCAGTTTGATTTTCTTATAAGCAGATCTGATTGGAGTTTTGTTTATTCCTTAATGATAATTTATATCATAACTGTTTTTTCTTATTGAATGGATGATTAAATAAAAGGTTTATGAAGGTTGGGGTTGGCCGTCCATCAACAAACTGTACACATATATGTACGAGTCAAGTTATGTATATTAATCCTAGAGGGGCACACCAGCGTCTTAACAGAATATATACCTTAGTTTGAGCTTATTTCTTTTATGAAATTTGTTAGTAAACCCCAAAAAAACACACACAAACAAAATAATAAAAGAGTTCAACATTGTAGATGATAGTATATGTTGTCTAATGACTTTAGGAGACTTTTCTTTCATGATGAAACTTGATAAGATTGAAAGCAACATGTCATGTGATACACTTTTTTTATTACAGCTGGATTAAAGGGCTGTTTACGAGGGGGAGGTATAGGATTAACAGCGGCTGCCGTGTACTGTTTATTTACTAGTCCAAGAATACGATCATCTTTGGTAAACAAGTGAAACAACTCAGCACGGACACATAGAATAACAAATTGTGATATTTCATCATTGAATCATGCATGACATCATCAGACTCGTTACCATGGAAATTTTGTGTTCAGGATTGAGTATACGAGCCAAACAGGCATGCTTACTTTTCATGGGTTCTGCATATTGTTAGGTTTGGAAAAATGGCTCATGTTTAAAATGTAGAGACACATACTTGTGTACATAGTTAATTGTTTTTACTTGTGCTAAGATGTTTATATCTATGAATAATGAAACATTCTTAAACGATCTTATAAATAGTCACCGTTTTATGATTTTAATCACAGATTCATGCAAAGCATATGAGGTCTTCATCCTAATACAGCTAGAGACCATATATAACCAATAATGTATTGAAAATGCCATTTTATAGAAAACAATTTAATAGTTGATAGCAATACAGGTTGCTACATATTTATTATAAGTATGCATGATTTACCTGATAAGTGTTTGTTTGGGATATTGTTGAAGATGCATGCTTGTTTTAACAGAATACATTTGAAATGCAGTTTCTGGAAAAAGATTGTGTTGTTCAAGATAGCGCAATAAATGTAAGTTTTGATCAGAGTATTGTAATGGTCAGCTGTACTAAAACATTGGTTTTGAATGGAGTGGTCAATGTTAAGTTCAAGGCTAAGTTTTGTTAGTTTAAAAAATATTTATATATGGAATAATCAAGAAAAAACAGAGTGTAAGATGAAAATATTTTGTCAATCTCTTAAACAACCTGTTTTGACAATAATGTTTAATATTGGTTTATATACCTCATTTATGGACTGAAAATTTATGAAAAATAATAAAAACCAATAAAACCTTTAATTGTTTTGTTGTCTTTTTATAGTAAGATGCATCCTTTCAAATTTATTTTGTTTATAGGCAATATTTCAGTTTTATTACTTCCTCCTTGGTGGAAAGGTTGAAGGTTAATTTGGGGGTATATGTTCATTCATTTGTCAGTTGTCTCATAACTTTGGATCACAGCTCCATTCTCTTTCTGAAGTTTTCATCCAAGCTCAGAAGTTATAAAACATTTTTCATGGTCAACTCAAAATTAATACTCGATCACAGTTAGAGTGCAAACATTTAACTCAAACTTGTATTAACATTTATTTTGTTACTGTGTTTTTCTTTGTCGCCCACTTTCCGCAAGACACTAATTTGGGTCTGTCTGTCTATCACACTTGAGTTTCTGTGCAATAATTTAAGAATGCCTAAATCAAATATTTTGAGATTTTAAAACAATGTTTACGATGACAAAACACAGGCTAAGTTCGATTTTAGAGGTTGTTGCATTTGTCGTTCTAGAGTTACGCCTCTTCAGTTTTATGAAAAATTGTATTTTAGGAGGTTTCCATACAATTACTTAAGAATTCCTGAATCAAATCTTTTGAAATCTTAAAACAATGTTTATAATGACAAAACGCAGGTTAAGTTTGATTTTACTGGTTGTCGCATTTGCTACAGTTAGTCCCCTTTAATTTGTGAAAAAGTGTATTTTTCGGAGTTAATAACTTAAATAATGACTGAATCAAAGCTTTTGAAAAAAGTGGGGGACATTAATTCACAGAATTTGCTTGTATAACCTAGGACCCAAATCTTATGAAATATTTTTTAGCTCGCCAGGACCAAGTCCAAAGAGAGCTATTGCCATGACCCTGGCGTCAGCATCCTCTGCAGACACCCAGGTTAAACTTTTGCATTTAAGTTTAAGATATCTCTGCAACCACTCATTGAATGTGAACGAAACTTTGCACGGTGTTCACCATCATCAATGGAACACACAGAGACAAGAACCATAACTCTGGATTGCATTTTGGCACAGTATTGCCCTTTTTGGACTTAGACATCCAGGGGCGAGCTTTGTTGTCTTTTGACAACTCCTGTTTCATGGTTTTGTAATACATGTATAATTTTTTTTAAGAGTTATGTTCTTTCTTGTTCACACAATTTTATGAGCATATCTCCATTACATTTGAAAACGTGTGTGAATGGTATCGACTTGACAGTACTGTATATTCCTTCACGCTGTTGTTAGAATCTTTTTCAGAGTTCTGCCACTTTTAAGCTCATCTGAGCTAAGTTCAAGGTGAATTATATTTGCCCGTTGTCCGTAGTGTGTCCATTAACTTTTTGGTGTGTGCATTCTAGCATGTGCATTTTTCATTGGCTCTCTTGTTTGTTAACATAATTTTGTGACCAACATTTTGTTACTGATGGAAGTGTAAAGTACAGACATAGTGAGAAAACAAGATACAGTCAAACCTGTATAAGCTGTCACCTCTATTAAGCAACCACTTGTCTTAAGCAGCCACATTTTCTATTTCCCATGTAAATGATGTCAGAGCAACTCGACCTGTATTAAGCAATAGTCTGTGTTTGAAGGCAACTTTTGCTCCTCTCGACTGTGCCCAGCATATGTGAGGGCAGAGCCATAAACAGAAATAATTAACTGCAGGTACTTATCTAAATATTGGATGGCATATTTGGCACTTTACAAATTTTTACAAACACGACTCCTCCTGAACCAACTTACCGATTTTGTGACTTTAATATTGAAATAAAATCCATAGATTGTACACTATTTTGGGAATACTGAATGTTAAATTTAGATTTCTTCAAATTACCTCCTTTTCCATTGAATAGTGGCTTGATTTGAGAAGTTTAATAACTTTCATCTGAATATATCGACTTAATTCATCTATTTTTCTATGACAACTACTGTGGCCGAGTGGTCTAAGACACCCTCTCAAGAGCACTTACCTCTTGCCGCTAAGGTCGTAGGTTCGTGTCTGTACCGCTCTCTCCAAAAACTTGAAGTGAGAAAATTTCCAGTTACTTGTGGAAAGAAGGTGGTTCTACTCAGTCTGAATCAGTCTGAGGTCTTCTTCCACCAGTAAAACTGGATATGCCATATATAACTTGAAATGTGTTGAAAATGGCATTAAACCCCATAAAAAAAAAGAAAAAAAAATTGCCAGTGGAATAGAGTTCCTGTTTGTGCTGTGAACTAGTGTCTGTAACGCATTGCGTATTCATAGATTAAGTTAACAGTCTAACAAGGCAGGCGAAAAATAAACTCTGACATCATATTGATACCTAAACTTGGTAAATGGTGCTAAAAACTTCTTATCTTGGCATTCACCATTTAGAGGCTAAGTCTGGTTGGCCAGGAATATAATATGACTGATGTAATATCATATGTGTTTGTGACATGCTTAGAATGTTATCTTGAGCAAACATCCTCGTCATATGGCTGAACTATTGTTGTAACAAACGCTTCGTCATATGGCTGAAATATTGTAAGCAAATGCCTTCGTCATATGGCTGAACTATTGTTGTAACAAACGCCCTCGCCATATGGCTGAAATATTGTAAGCAAACTACCTCGTCATATGGCTGAACTATTGTTGTAAGCAAACACCCTCGTCATATGGCTGAACTATTGTTGTAATCAAACACCCTCGTCATATTGCTGAAATATTGTTGTAAGCAATTACCCTCGTCATACATGTATGGCTGAACTATTGTTGTAATCAAACCCTCTCGTCATATTGCTGAAATATTGTTGTAAGCAATCACCCTGATCATATTGTTGTAAGCAAACACTCTCGTCATATGGCTGAACTATTGTTGTAATCAAACGCCCTCGTCATATGGCTGAACTATTGTTGTAAGCAAACGCCCTCGTCATATGGCTGAACTATTGTTGGAAGCAATCACCCTCGTCATATGGCTGAACTATTGTTATAAGCAAACGCCCTCGTCATATGGCTGAACTATTGTTGTAAGCAAACACTCTCGTCATATGGCTGAACTACTGTTGTAATCAAACGCCCTCGTCATATGGCTGAACTATTGTTGTAAGCAAACGCCCTCGTCATATTGCTGAACTATTGTTGGAAGCAAACGCCCTCGTCATATGGCTGAACTATTATTGTAAGCAATCACCCTCGTCATATGGCTGAACTATTGTAAGCAAACACCCTCGTCATATGGCTGAACTATTATTGTAAGCAATCACCCTCGTCATATGGCTGGACTATTATTGTAAGCAAACACCCTCGTCATATGGCTGAACTATTATTGTAAGCAAACACCCTCGTCATATGGCTGAACTATTGTAAGCAAACACCCTCGTCATATGGCTGAACTATTATTGTAAGCAAACACCCTTGTCATATGGCTGAACTATTATTGTAAGCAAACACCCTCGTCATATGGCTGAAGTATTATTGTAAGCAATCACCCTCGTCATATGGCTGAACTATTGTAAGCAAATGCCCTCGTCATATGGCTGAAGTATTATTGTAAGCAATCACCCTCGTCATATGGCTGAACTATTGTAAGCAAATGCCCTCGTCATATGGCTGAACTATTGTTGTAAGTAATCACCCTCGTCATATGGCTGAACTATTGTTGGAAGCAAACGCCCTCGTCATATGGCTGAACTATTGTTGGAAGCAAACGCCCTCGTCATATTGTTGAAATATTGTTGTAAACAATCACCGTCGTCATATGGTTGAACTATTGTTGGAAGCAATCACCCTCGTCATATGGTTGAACTATTGTTGTAAGTAATCACTATCGTCATATGGCTGAACTATTGTTGTAAGTAATCACCCTCGTCATATGGTTGAACTATTGTTGTAAGTAATCACCCTCGTCATATGGTTGAACTATTGTTGTAAGCAATCACCCTCGTCATATGGTTGAACTATTATTGTAAGCAATCACCCTCGTCATATGGTTGAGCTTTTGTTGTAAGCAATCACCCTCGTCATATGGTTGAACTATTGTTGTAAGTAATCACCCTCGTCATATGGCTGAACTATTGTTGTAAGTAATCACCCTCGTCATATGGTTGAACTAATGTTGTAAGCAATCACCCTCGTCATATGGTTGAACTATTGTTGTAAGCAATCACCCTCGTCATATGGTTGAACTATTGTTGTAAGTAATCACCCTCGTCATATGGCTGAACTATTGTTGTAAGTAATCACCCTCGTCATATGGTTGAACTATTGTTGTAAGCAATCACCCTCGTCATATGGTTGAACTATTGTTGTAAGCAATCACCCTCGTCATACGGTTGAACTATTATTGTAAGCAATCACCCTCGTCATATGGCTGAACTATTGTAAGCAAACGCCCTCGTCATATGGCTGAACTATTGTTGTAAGTAATCACCCTAGTCATATGGCTGAACTATTGTTGGAAGCAAACGCCCTCGTCTTATTGCTGAAATATTGTTGTAAGCAACCACCATCGTCATATGGCTGAACTATTGTAAGCAAACACTCTCGTCATATGGCTGAACTATTGTTGGAAGTAATCACCCTTGTCATATGGCTGAACTATTGTTGTAAGCAATCACCCTCGTCATATTGCTGAAATATTGTTGTAAGCAACCACCCTCGTCATATGGCTGAACTATTGTTGTAAGCAAACGCCCTCGTCATATGGCTGAAATATTGTTGTAAGCAAACACCCTCGTCATATGGCTGAAATATTGTTGTAAGCAACCACCCTCGTCATATGGCTGAATTATTGTTGTAAGTAATCACCCTCGTCATATGGCTGAATTATTGTTGTAAGCAACCACCCTCGTCATATTGCTGAAATATTGTTGTAAGTAATCACCCTCGTCATATGGCTGAACTATTGTTGTAAGCAAACGCTCTCGTCATATTGCTGAAATATTGTTGTAAGTAATCACCCTCGTCATATGGCTGAACTATTGTTGTAAGCAAACGCCCTCGTCATATGGCTGAACTATTGTAAGCAAACGCCCTCGTCATATGGCTGAACTATTGTAAGCAAACGCCCTCGTCATATGGCTGAACTATTGTAAGCAAACGCCCTCGTCATATGGCTGAACTATTGTTGTAAGCAACCACCCTCGTCATATGGCTGAACTATTGTTGGAAGCAATCACCCTCGTCATATGGTTGAACTATTGTAAGCAAACGCCCTCGTCATATGGCTGAACTATTGTTGGAAGTAATCACCCTCGTCATATGGCTGAACTATTGTTGTAAGCAAACGCCCTCGTCATATGGCTGAACTATTGTTGGAAGCAATCACCCTCGTCATATGGCTGAACTATAGTTGTAAACAATCACCCTCGTCATATGGCAGAGCTATTGTAAGCAAACACCCTCGTCATATGGCTGAACTATTGTAAGCAAACACCCTCGTCATATGGCTGAACTATTGTTGTAAGCAACGCTGGACACCATCTACTACAATACCAGTTTAGTAATTACATGCTCATTTAGGTCACTAGATGTTGAGTTGGCGCCTTAGGTCAAAGATGAAATGTAAAAATTAGGACCATCTGTTCTATATTTAATGATAAACTGGATAAATAAAGCAAAAACAATAGGCACAACAAACAATGTATAATTTTATTTATGAGTTTACATGTTATATCAATATAGATTGTGGATTTCAACACGTAATGTACAGAATAAGTCAACACAATTACAGAATATGTAAAACAAAAATAGTTTATGGAATAGTTTTGAGATCACGGAAAGCATAAAGTAAAAAGAAATAACATTTAAAACAAGAGAACCTGACAGAACATGCGCTCTACTGAACGCTACATTTTATTATTTTATTTTAACGGGACGCACGACAATTTTTATATATTTCCACTCTGCTGTATTTCTGAAAATTATATATCTAACAACCTGACGAGGATGGCTTTCGGGAACTAACTGTGTATAACATAAAGTTGTCTCATAAGCCCAATGTGGCTGGGCATTTCAATAGAGGCGGCACTATAATAAGCGAACAAATTGTAATTGGATAAAAGACATGATATTTTTGTTAAAAAATGTCACTAGTTTTATAACAAACGTTTATAGCTTCTTTTTGAAAAAAAATCAGATAGTAATACCTGGAGATTGATAACACGGTATGTGTTTATAGGTGTAAAGTATAGCTTGATACTTGAACACAAGTAAAAGTGGATTTCAATATTGCCGTGTGCCCCTTTAAATTTATGATAGATCGCTGAATTCATATTTAAGAACCTGTATATGCCATGGCATTTTGGTTTGTGTTCTTTATCTTTCGTTGCTGAAGATATAACAATACATGTAGGTATCTTAGTGTATATGTCATAATTTGTATTTTAATTCCACATCAGTCCCGGGGCTGGGAGTCTCATAGGTGGATACGCGATTTTCAGTCCGGTGGGATCTGCCTATTTCAACGCGGTTCTAAGATAAAATTTTCTTTGCTGAAAACTCTGCCATTTAGTAATATATTGGGAATCCTAGCAGGGGTCCGTGTACCTATCCCCTCTAGATCCGCCAATTCTCGTAGTCGTCATCTACAGTGTCAATTCTTTATAAACCTCAGTGACCGCTCAGAAAAAATGAAAGTCTCCCCTACGTATTATTTATTATAGGTTCTAATTATGATATCTACTTCCGCCTTTACAACTGCATGTACTTTTTTACTTTGCAATATACGTTATCTAATTTAAAAGTCACGGTCACCGTTTTTTTTTATTCTGATGTCGATTGTTTAACCGTGTTGCTTCTAATATTATGTTTTACTTTTGAAAACTGGACTTTTGAATCAAGTTTTATTTAGTATGTCTATGATTATTTTAATTTATACACCGTTATTAATTTTGAAATCGATCTAATCTTTGTTGTTGAAGTACAGACGTACGAACAACGAAAAACCATCGAAAATACTATGCTTTTATATTCAGCATGAAATAATACCAGATAGAGATTCAATTACATTTATATCTTTCATGGGCATGTTTTCTGTATGTTTCAAATGTTCACCGATGCCAAGAATAACAGTTTCTGAATTATTTTTTTGAATAAATATGTTCGATTTTGTTCCAAATGCATTTTAATAAGTATTCAACGACCCCATTTGTCATTCTTAAACCGCCTCTGTGGTTATTTACATAAGGTGCATTAATCATTGTTATTTGTAACAAATGACTTATTGATTCCAACAAAGTTCATATAGCATTAGGCATCAGATGATTAAAGCAGTCTATCCAAGGAATTAGCGAGAAGGAACCTAAGGAATTAGAGAAAGAAATAATTAGATAGAAGTCTATTTCCAAGTACCTGACATTTTCCTATTCAGGTCTGTTGTACGCTTTGTGTAAAGGCACGGAATTCCCTGCCTATCCCACGATTCATATTAGCTAATTATAGATTTCTTCTAGAACCTTTTCACCTGTGTATAATGTGTATATTCAATGTATGGCTATCATGTTAATTGTGAATAAAATATTGTTTTAAACTAATTAATAGCACTACTTTAATACGTTTTTAGATTCCGTTGAAGCAACTGATCATTCATCGTGGTCGTATGTCGCTATCATGTATCGGTCCCTAGCGGAAACAGTTGGGACCGTCTAGTGTTTATTGCCGACACATTAGTCTTGATCATATGCGACGCTTGCTGTTCTGGCCGAAAATAAAATTCAAGTTTATTTAGCGAAAATCGAATAACGTTTTTAGTTGGTTAATTTAAACAATCGGCCTACCTCGGGGATTTCCATAGTATTTAAAAGAGTATCGTTTGGATGTTTATTTCTTTATCCATTATTTTTATATTATTAGATATTTTCTACAAGATAACTGCCATGACTTTGTCCGAATGAATATTTTTTAATTTTATTATAACATAACCATTGCAGAAGTGTGTTTGTTCCAGCCAATCAGATCTTACTGCCAAACCCAAACGTTTCTTCTGCACAATTTGCCAAGACGTTTGTCGTTTAGAAAAGCAAGCGTCACATACGATCAAGACTACCGACACATCAGACATTCCACATTCTGTATTCTTATGACTGGTTTCGATCGTAACTGTTACTGAAAAATGTAACCTGAATGGATCTTTTTAAATCCACATGTATTTACATTTAAATCAATAATATATAGGAACCCTGATTTCCGTAAATATATTTCACATGAAAATAACATTTTTGCCTAAAAATGGCGTCCTTTCACCGTGATACAAAAAAGGTAAAGCGCACAGATGAAACATCGTAAAACAAAAAAAAATATTTTCCACAAACAATTTAATGAGAAAGAAACAATAAGTCACAGCTCTTGATAAATTTATATAAATATAAACAGGTTACACCTGGTAATAATGGAAAATTCACACATTTATCAAAATTCACTCTTTTATCACATTCACACATTTATCAAAACTCACTCTTTTATCACATTCACATATTTATCAAAATTCGCACTTTTATCACTTTCCCAACATTTATCAAATTCATACATTTAACAACCTTCCATCCATTAACAAACGCAACTTGACCTGTTGCACTTGATTATACCCTGTTACTCCTATGTTATTGTTGGTAGAATTTATGGCCAAACCCTTTTGTTTATAATTATATAATGTAAAAACTAAACTTCGTCGATGAAATAAAATCCTGTATACAACGTCTTCTCTGCGCATACCCGTCTTACAATCGGAACAACTTGTAAAATGAAAGCATGTGCAGCGTCACGGTCTATTCTGTATTTTGCATTGTGTAAATTAGCCGTACTTAATCCCATACGTATTGTATACTGAACAGAACAGTTATCACGCCACTTTTGTAGTTTCAATATTATCGTCAAAATATTGAATAGCGTTATCAAAGTTTCTATAGGCCATAAACCAGTCAATTATGTATTGATTTTACATAGCAATGCTTTTTATTATTCAAATCTAAATTTCAAGGAAATTGCTTTGACACTTTTTGTTAGAAAATACATAAAATGCAGGTGCATAAACTGTCAGTTGGCGGGTTAGCTGTTCCGTTCAGTGTATTATCGTAGTCTTTGTAGAGTAAAATCCGATGTATTTATGACTAAACTCGTGCAAAATCAATCGTGATTTAGTCATAAGTTCGCGGTTTAATTTTTAATTGAAAAACAATTTTGATACAAGCAAACCCGATCGTATTTATAAGATTGTTTTACTTAATTATAAATGATTCTTCAAAAAAAATGAACAGAACAAATATACTTTGCAGGCTGTAAATAGTGAAGGTACTAGGAAATAATGAAACTTTTAAATTTGCTATACAGTTTAAATCTAAAACTTAAGTTCTATTAATTAACAAATACCACAATGAATTGCAGGTTGCCATATCACATACCATTCTTTACAACATTACACGTGCCGACCATAATGTAGCAGTTTATTCCCTTTCATTATGTCAACCACAATTACTTGTACGTATTATCATTTACACACACGTGCACAAAACGCTCAAAGTCACTTTTCAAGAAACTTATTCTTTATCACAATTAGGCTGTCTTTTTATTCTGTCTTCAGATTGTCTATGTAAACACAAGATATCTGCTGCAAGCCACTCCTGTCCTCGGACTTGTACACATCATTTCTGTCTTCAGATTGTCTATCTTAACACCAGATATCTGTCCGCAAGTCACCCCTGTCCTCGGATACGTACACATCATTACTGTCTCTCGAGTTGTCTACTTACATACATACACTTGTCTATCTGTACACCAGACATTTTTGTCTTTACACTTAAGAGATTTCTCGACATTAACATTTGTTCAGACTTGTTCCATTTGTTTCCAACCTCCAAAAAGCGTTTTTTCTTAGCCCAGCGAAACCTGGCATCAGAAGACACGTGGTCCATCCTTCCCCAGACACATAAAGATATGACTCACACGACTCCCGGAACACAGCCATGTAAATTTGATGAGACATGTTTTATACCGGTATATTTTGTATCAATTACTAATTACTGGATTTCTGTTGTTGTAAATACATATTGTAAATAATAAGCAAATGTGCACTGCGTTCCCGCCACTTTGATAAACACATATATCGCTGGCACACAATAAAGGAATATATATATATATATAATGTATGTAATTTATGACTAGTAGTTCATTTGACACCTTTATCGCAAAACACGTCTCTGAAGTATGCTTTAAACATTTGGCTGACCTTTTAGTTCATACTCATTGATTTTAACTCAGAGTTTATGCTTATATGAACTTCTCTCTGTTTCCTGGATAGAACCAGAACTGAGTGTTTATTTCAAAGAGACAACGGGATCGGACCTGCAAACTCTAGCGTGCGCGGCCAACACTATATCTATTACACTACCGCCTCACTCGTGCTGTCAATTTGAAAATGCATTCTGATTAATTGTTTTCAATTTGGGATTAACAAGTTGCGGTGGTCCCAGATAATTAAACTTTGTTCGGTAAAACTCATTCTGAACACGACTGGAGTGTAAATGATCAGAAGAAATCATCAATTATAACATCGGTGTAAGGATTTGTTTGTATACAATCATGTATCGTTTGTAGAATCTTTATAAGTCGTCTGTCAAGCGCCTGTATATGGGCTTCCGTCAGTATGGGATTGGCTTTATCCCGTTTAAACGACTCTCGCATTTGGGCACTCAGTTTTTCTGGTCCCAGGTAAAGTTTGACGAGTTTGATAAATGTAGAATACCGGATCATACAGCATTGAAAGACAGGAGCGAGGATGGACATCTCGTCATGACCTGAACGGCCAAATCTGCAATAAATGTTGATAAAACGTTAGACAGGTGTATTTTGGAAGCGAACACTATTAAGACAATGTTGCTGGTAGATTGAAAAAGGTAAAGGATTGTTCATGGCACGTATTTCTTTATGTAAGCCGAGTTCTGATTGGCTGAAAAGTAAAGGATGGTTAATTTTATGTATTTTTGATATAAGCTAAGTTCTGGATGGATGGAAATGCCAAACTGACAAATAATCACAATATAATTTTCATTTATTTTGATTTGGTCATTGATAAGATAAATTCGTGCTATGATGTACTTTGATTTGATTTTCTTGATGCACTAATAGTGTTCTATAAATTTAAATAGTTGTTGTTGTTTTTATAAAGTTTTAGAGATTTAATATTTGTGAAAATGAAAAATGGAATTTTAACTTTCCAAATGAAAACGTTAATATCTGGAAAATGTCTGTTAACAATTTCAGATTTTGAAGAGCATTTATCTGATAAAGCTGTATTATATTTTTTAAGGAAGAAAAATGAATGATTTCATATATTTCAACCGAAATTATTGAATGAAGCATTATTTTAATGAAACATTATCAACCTAAAATTGAAACTGCAGTTAATTTAAATGTAATTAATATGAACAGTCACAAGTGACAGAAAAACAACTATGTTATTTCAGTTATTGTTTTTAAAAATGGCAAATCATACATATAATTAATTAGACACATACAATTATGAAATATATTTCACGAACATATGTAGTACTACAGGAAATACAATGCTTAATCATTATTTGACAAAATGGGTGTTACCTATTTTACTCGTATGTGTATATATATAATAATACTAATACAATAATCATACTGACTATGTCAGTGATAATGATACTTTGTTTAAAACTTATTTATTTTACACCGATTGCGAAACAAGTTATTACAACTTACACAAATGACACTCGAAGTGTTCCTGGGTATAACCAGCACTCATCATATGCGGAATAAGTGTGTTGTTCAAGGACACCACACATAGCCGTGGTGGAGGATCTGATCTACCGACCTCCCGTCCTGGCTCGATGCTCTACCACTGGGCCACGATATTCATTATAATAATGATAAAAATAAGAACAACAACGAGAATAACAACAAAAACTTACGATCGTCCATTATCAAGATGTAAAAGGAATGTTTCGTTTCCGAAGTCAGAGAAGGTTTCATAATGGTGACGATCCATGTTACCTGAAAATAAGTGTAAAATTTTAGTAAATTGACTTCTCAGTCATTTATTAAAATGTACCATCGAGTAAAGAAATTTAACTGCAAAGGTCAATGAACATCTCGTTAAAATGAGAGACATTGATGGATAAATTCGCCGAATTGGACACCAGACTGAAAACTTAAAAAACAACAGCACGTGCTGTGTGGCGGGTAAAAAGTAGCCGAGTACGTTAACACAGTGTTGCTGTTTCTGATTATTTCTGATTCTGAATCTTGGAAATAATTCATTGTTTTTCTAAAGCAGAATACCACTGGAGCCAATACTGCCAGGGGACGTGAGGGATACTGCCGGGGGACGTGAGGGATACTGCCGGGGGACGCGAGGGATACTGCCAAGGGACGTGAGGGATACTGCCGGGGGACGTGAGGGATACTGCCAGGGGACGTGAGGGAAACTGACATGGGGACGCGAGGGGTGTTTCATACATCATTATACCTCATCAAAGTTTGTGATAAAACTAAAATTGAAAGTTTCTGTTCTTGCATAATGAACAACAAATGAAGATTCATTCTTACCACGGCCTTGCCTATTAGGAGGAACTAGCTCATTAATAGGAAAGTTAGCCCTACCATTTTGAACTATAAAGAAGATAATCTGTCTATGGTGCGAAAGTTTCCAAGCTAATTTTGACAATATATTCGTCATATCACCAGTTTCATAATCGAAGTTTGTAGTAACAAAGACAGCTTCTTTATTTTGTACCTTTTCCAAATCCTCCTGGAGATGTACACAGTGAGGATCCTAGACGGAACTAGCATACTCTAAAACTGGCCTAACAAAACCCATGTGTGCGGTAGTCTACTTTCAAACCGCACTGAATGAGCTCCAGGATTCCAAGAAATCAGAAATAGTAACAAAGACTTTAAATGGAAATCATAGTAGTATCTCAACAACTAAAGATAAATCGAACCATTTGGTACACACCTGTAAGAAAATCGAATATGTGCATATCGATTATATCCAGGAGTCGCCTTCCATTAGTGAAAGGTTCTTTTTCTTGGACCCTACCGCACAAATCATCGTACACTTCCCAGTATGCTTTCCGATGTTTACTATATGACCGCTTCCACGGATTCCGCCATGTTTTCCGTGGAGCAATTCGCTCAGGAGGTAGGAATGTTGCAAATGATCCTTCCAGCATGTCGGGATGACCACACACCGCGTGACTTGTGTCACAATAATATGAACACGTGCCGTGGAAACAGACATTGTTGGCTGCAAAAAAATGTTTAATACAATGATTACTGCGACGTCAAAAATATACTGACAAAAATGTTTGCATTCAGGATTACATCTTCCTCCGTTATATATATATATATATATATATATATATATATATATATGCTAAGGTCGTAGGTTCAAGTCCCGCTCGGTACAACAACTGTATGTGAAAAAGTTTGTAAGTTACTTGCGGATAGATGATAACTTAACGCAAGTACTAAATATAGAACGGTATTGAGACTTTATGGTACAGAATGCAACATACATTAAACATTGTACCCCCGTGCTTTGTAAATGATGATGTGTAAACTGTCATTATCGTGCATAACACGTTAAAATCATGCTTCTGCAGTAGAACTATTCTTTCCATGTTTGTTTACATGCCTGTGGTTTTGTTTAATATGTGTGTTTAATGTTCATGTCATATAATCTTCATTAACTTGGAAGAAATAAAGATGATAATTATCCTAAATGTTCATTCTTATTCAAGTCAAGATTTTAAGGAAATCGCTTTGATTTTTTTTGGAGAAAATACATAAAATATCGAATGGCGGATTAGATACATAAAATGTCAGGTGGCGGGTTAGCTGTTCCGTTCAGTAAAGAAATATAATTGTAATATTAAAACGGAAATGATATAGTCGTAAAATGTAAAATATCTATAATAAGTTATCACATAAAAACTACGACTTATTACATCTAAAGAATACCACATAATATATATAATATCACATGAAGACACTTAGAGCACAGAAGTATTGGCATTAAAGATGCAATGACTGCTATACGAATAAAAGACACCTTGATGTATGGCGCAATACACATGCTGTAAGGTCAGTTGTCAGACGTTTAATCATTCAGGATTTGTTTCCATGGTTACGCTTCGTATTTAAATGTTCCATAGACACTGTATCTTAGTGAATTTTATTCAAAACAAAAATCAAAATACCTGGTGAAATAAAGAATGTTTTCTTTATTTTTGATTCTGCTAAACGTTTGATATCGTATGTCATGTTTACCTCTCTGCCGGTAGTTGGGGGTACTCTGTAGAATCCTAATATTCTGAAAATAGAATATTCCGAAATCACGTGATTAGATAGTTCTTTGTCACGTGACAATATACAAGTACTTATACTTATTTTGTTATACATGGCATAAAGTAACTAGTTGTGATATACAAACCAAAACAAGATGTTATTTTACACTCAAAAAATCACATATATCATGTCGTCTCCAATGGAAAAATGTTGTTAAAATTTTCAAAATTTATTTTCAAGACGCACTTGTTATAAGAAAAAATATAATTGTTTGCAAGAATAATGTGCATGCCATGCATTGTTAAATGTATTATACTGAACGGAATAGCTAACCCGCTGCTTTTGTATTTCTAATATCTTTGTCGATATATTGAGCGGTGTATACGGCACCAGTAGCATTGTTTTTTTTATTTTATTCTTTTTTTTAATCAAGTCCAAATTTCAAGGAAATTGCGTTAATACTTTTTGTGAAAAAAAATGTCAGGTTACATTAAATATCAGGTTAAATAAAATGTCAGGTGGCGGGTTAGCTGTTCCGTTCAGTATATGTTTATAACAGTATGTCTTGTCTTTGCCGTATTTCTTTGTATTGTGAACGTAGTGTAAGTACGTATTGTCAACGTAGTGTAAGTTGTAAGCACGTATTGTGAACGTAGTGTAAGTTGTAAGATCGTATTGTGAACGTAGTGTAAGTACGTTATGTCAACGAAGTGTAAGTTGTAAGCACGTATTGTGAACGTAGTGTAAGTTGTAAGATCGTATTGTCAACGTAGTGTAAGTACGTTTTGTCAACGTAGCGTAAGTACGTATTGTGAACGTGGCCTACGTAAGTACGTACTGTGAACATAGCGTAAGTACCTATTGTGAACAGCCGGGCCCGATTAGCTCAGTTGGTTTCTCGTCTGACTATCAATCCAGGGGTCGTGAGTTCGAATCCCCGCCCGGCAAATGTCTCCGTGATGATTGATATACGACATTGTGTCTTATTATCATTCGTCTCTCACCACTGATTCAAGTGGGAAAGTTATCAGTTACTTGCGGAGATGGGATGTGCTCGAGTACTGGTTAATCCCAGGAAACAGTGGTTAGGTTAACTGATCGTCTGTTAGCCCTCGATGGCATAAACATGACGCTTAATATTCAATCAATCAATCAACCTATTGTGAACATAGCGTAAGTACGTACTGTGAACGTAGCGTAAGTACGTATTATGAACGTGGTCTACGTAAGTACCTATTGTGAACATAGCGTAAGTACGTACTGTGAACGTAGCATACGTACGTATTGGGAACATAGCGTAAGTACGTACTGTGAACATAGCGTAAGTACGCATTGGGAACATAGTGTGAGTACGTATTGAGAACATAGCATAAGTACGTATTGGGAACACAGCATAAGTATCTATCGTAAGAACGTACTTTGAACATAGCGTAAGTACGTACTGTTAACATAATGTAAGTAAGTACTGTGAACATAGCGTAAGTACGTACTGTAAACATAGCGTAAGTATGTACTGTAAATATGGCGTAAGTAAGTACTGTGAACATAGCTTAAGTAAGTACTGTGAATAAAGCGTAAGTATGTACTGTGAACATAGCGTAAGTAACTACTGTGAACATAGCGTAAGTACGTACTGTAAACATAGCGTAAATATGTACTCTAAACATAGCGTAAGTAAGTACTGAGAACATAGCGTAAGTACGTACTTGTGAACATAGCGTAAGTATGTACTGTAAACATAGCTTAAGTACGTACTGTGAACATAGCGTAAGTAACTACTGTGAACATAGCGTAAGAACGTGCTGTGAACATAGCTTAAATACGTACTGTAAGCATAGCGTTAGTATGTAATGTGAACATAACGTAAGTAAGTACTGTGAACATAGCGTAAGTATGTACTGTGAACATAGTTTAAGTCCGTCTTGTGAACATAGTGTAAGTGCATATGGTGAACATAGTCTAAGTGCGTATTGTGAACATATTGTGAACATAGTGTAAGTGCGTATTGTGAACATAGTGTAAGTACGTATTGTGAACATAGTGTAAGAACGTAATGTGAACATAGTGTAAGTACGTATTGTGAATATAGTGTAAGTACGGATTGTGAATATAGATGTTAATTATTTACCTGTCTAAATGGAAAGCAGCAATTTCAGCATTGTGTCGTTCGTAATCAACAAAATAAAAATGGTCCGGAAGCGTCTCTTGTTCACGTGAAAATCTGGAAAAAAAATGAAACAATAATTGAAATCGAATAATGTGAACTTGATTCTACATTCACATGCTTTGTCATATAACACCAATGCAATAAACCGCCGCGGAGCCTTTTCAAAGCAAATCGATTAATTGTTTGATTTATTGAATATTTTGATCAGTTAACCTAACTTTTGTTTCCTGGGATCCTTGAAGGTTAACCAGTACTCGAGCACATCCAATCTCCGCAAGTAATTAATAACTTTCCCACTTGATTCAGCGATGAATGATGGATGATAATGAAACGCAATGTCGTATATCAATTATCACGGAGACTGTGTCAGTTTGGGGATACAATCTCACGACCCTTGGATTGATAGTCAGACGCACTACCGACTGAGCTAATCGGGCCCAGCTAAATTGATCAATACTTAATTACTCCGCCACTTCATGAACAACGTTACAATATTAAGTAAAATACATCTAAAACAAGATCAATTAACGACGACTTTAAACACAGTGACGAACCCAAGTGATCTAATGCTATGGAATGGTGTGAAAACCTGTGGAAAGGTACCCAATTCAGTTAACATTTTTTTCAGACAATTTTCTTAACATTTCATGCAAATTCACGCAACAAAGACGAATGCCGTCTCTGTTCAGAGACGAACCATCGATGCTTTCAAGTGACCATACAAAACTTGTATTTGTTTGCAAAAGGTGCAACGGTTGCAATTTGCATGATAGTATACATAAAGATTTAGCCATCAAATAAAACAAAAACTTTTAAAATATTAAATGAAGGTACGGCAAATATTAGCGAACATGTCCGCCTATCAAATAGCTTCCCACATATACACATCTCAGACAAAAGACAACGACGTGGAGCGCATGGTCCAGTGGTAGAGCACTGAACCCATGCTCGGAGGGTCGTCAGTTTGATTCTCCGCCACTGCTATGTGTGGTGTCCTTGAGCAAGACACTTTTTCCACATGTACTTATTTCTACCCAGGACGACTTCGCGCGTGATTTGTCTAAGTTGCAATAACTTGTTTCACAATCGAAGTGAAATAAATAAGTGTTAAACGTCGGTTTTCAGCGGCATTCTTAGATGTTATCTGAGTATACAGCCCAGGGCTGTGTGCCCTCCTACTTGCGGGTGTACTCCCCCGAGATATTTTCTTTAACTGAACTGCAAATTAGTATTTATAGCGACTTGGCACGACCTCACAAGTCATTCAAACTGACAGAAATTATTTTTTTTCTATTTCCTAAAACACGAACCCCTTTCCACATACCTCATTCGACTTCATATTTTTATTATCTACATTCAACTCTGGGCCTGGGCGTAAAGGAATATGCCTATGAACGTGTCTGGTTTTGTTCAGGATTACGCATTGTACTGGCTATATTTTATTTAAAATTTATATGTCGTACAACTAAGTAATGCATTAATTAAAACTGCACTGTTGTAAAAATATGCACTTGATACATTATTGGAGCTTAAATGTAAGTCATTTGTCACGCTTTGCTACCCCTCCCCCCATATTTATCCCCAACACCATGCGTAAGAAATCTAATAAAAAATGGAGTACAAATCTAAGAGCGAGTAACGTAATTAACTGCTTGCTGATTGTTAATACATATGTTTCCTTGCCGCTTGCTCGCTAACGGCAGCTGTTGCAGGCTAATTCGGATTAATACAGGTCCCTGTATTACGGAGATATAATTATATGTTTTAATTAGTTTCATATTAAGTTTCCGCATATATCTAGAAATAAAACCAGGCATTTGATTAGCGTGTATTCTGTTTTGCACTAACTATTTCTATGTATTCTATTTATTGTATAAAACATAAAATATGCAATAAAGGCAGACTGCACAGTGTGCGTTTGTATAAACTGGAGCTCGTGTTTTATACATTATTAAACAGAAAGAACAATTTAGCACAGCAAACTCTGAAACATTTGTATGTTAAATACACAGAACAAGTTATTTTTTAAAAAGAACACACGGAAAGACTGAAATCGAATTTTGCTAATGTCAACGCAACAACCTACAAACAGACAGTGACAATTAGCTGTTGTAATGTTATTTGGATAATTATTTTTTATATTGATTGATTGATTGAATATTTAGCGTCATGTTATGCCATCGGGGGCTAACAGACGATCAGTTAACCTAACCACTGTCTTCTGGGATCCTGAAAGGTTGACCAGTACTCGAGCACACCCCATCTCCGCAAGTAATGTTAACTTCCCCACTTATTGATCTTAACACATTTTATTACATCATTTCCGGCATGACACAGTCAAGTATAAACAGTGCATATTCGTCATAGACAAGAAACCAGTCGAAAAATATGAACTACCATTCAGCTGTTAATCACGTAAAAACATCTATCTTCAGATGAGATACCTTTATATAATGAACAATTAAAAATAGTTGCAGGTATTCTAGAGAGTTCACGCGAGTACCAGGACATTACCCTGACAAAACCAATTACCAGACGACATAAACACGGTTACAATTGCCGTCGTTCACATCACAGGATGCAATATTTGTTCATTAAATTAATTATATCATAGATGCTGTTACATCGTCGTGTTTATGATTATTAGGACTCAGTCGAGTGAATAAAACTACACTCAATTTCTCGGTCTTCATTATAAAAATAGTTGTGTATTACAGAATAATAAAAGCGAGTTCTAAATTTACCTCTCGTGCGCAATACAGCGCCAAATTGAATCAGAGTAACAAAAGTACAAATAACCGGGCAAGCACCTTCCTAATTTGATTAATAATATTATAACGTTTGCTTTCTTTTATGCAGCATTTTTTAAACATGACAAAATACGATGTTCACAATATAGTTTCATTGTTTCATGTTTTGCATATATGAAATACATAAAAAAAAGCGACGAATAAAAAATAGCCCCTGTCGCGTACGATCATTTTAACGGTGATCAATACTGCAGCGCTTGATCACGCCGACATTAGTCTTTTGCATCAATCGCGGCTATATAATAAATAATCCGCAACACGTTTGTCTCAAACTGACTTTTATTTGATTTACAAACTTCGTGTAATCCTGGATGAATATCACGTTGCATTACATTCGCCAACATATCAAGAAGTTTATCAACATGGACTATGCATTTTGCATTATGCTGTATATAATTTCATTAAAATGGTAAATGATACTGTAATTTTTATATTACGCATATACGAATTATTGTATTTTTTTTCGGTTTATACCGCGTCATAAACCATTTATCATAGTTAAACAATCCCCTATCCGATAGAGGGTCACATAGCGGTTAATTTTATTTATTTTGTACTTTTGCAAGTATTAACAAATTGAAAATATATCTTCAAAATGAGCACTTACAATGCACAGACACTACAACAGAACACAATACTGTAAACAATGCAAATAATGTGTCCGACAGATGGCTCTGAACTCAAAGAACGCAATTACCATAACAGCAGAAGAAAAAATATGTTTCATTAAACTCTGCATGTTTACAGAGACTATGATTATGTACAAAGCAAACTGAGCATCTAATTTGTTGATATAAACACACGCGTACACACACACACACACACACACACACACACGCACGCACGCACGCACGCACGCACGCACGCACGCACGCCAAACATAGCATCACAAAAAAAGAAATAACAACAACAAATAAAACATCGATACATCTGCATTTGGTATGTAATATACTGTGATAGCATGTATTGATTTTAAATAACGAGCAAACGGGTAAGGTCACAAGTTCTAGCAGCCGTAGTTTCGGGCCTTCCATTCAACATACATCCAACATTGGAATCAAGATGACGATTAAACATTCAAAAGGAAATAACAACAGTTATTGGAAGTGAATAGATTAATGGGAAAAAGAAGAAGAATATAAATGAAGGCAATGAGACAAATAAAGAGAATGAAGACATGACATGTGTTTAATTGACGTTATAATATTGTGATCGGGTAGCTCTCATCAAAAGTGATATACATTCACGCATAAACATCCCCACCCATTACACACATACATATATATACTTGTTAACTTCTTTTTTGTTTATATGTTATATTTATGTTGTACTTTGTAAATATGCTGAGGGCCTCATGGAAGATCGAATTTATTCACATGAGTTCTCTCTTTAATTATTATTATTATTATCATCATCATCAACATCATCATCATCATCATCATCATCATCATCATCATCATCATCATCATCATCATCATCATCATCATCATCATCATCATCATCATCATCATTATTATTAGTAGTAGTAGTAGTAGTAGTAGTAGTATATAGTGTTATTCATCATCACATAAGCTGCTTCAAATAAAGAAAAAATGAAATACGTATGCTGAGTGAATAACTACTCTTTGATTTAAAATCTGCAATAAAACTGTAATTTATCAAAAAACTGAAATTATATTATGTGCACTATCGCGCCAATTTAGAAAATAATTTTAAAAAATGACGAGTATCACCTTGATCAGATCAACGGAGAATTGAGTAGCAGCAGTTGCGTAGATGATAGAACATATATTATAACATTATTTAACATGAATATGGGATTGCCTCTCACACTATTGACATATAAGACAATCTGTAAGACACGAAATAATCAAAGTATCGGAAGTACTGTTAGCCGGTGTTTAATAGGTACTCAAACGCCTTTCTAATTTAATTGATATTATTGCAGTGTTTTGTTTATTTTATGCAACATTTTTAAAGATGACATAATACAATATCCACAATTTGTATATATGTTGTATGATTTGCTGCATATATATATGAAATACAATAAGTTAAAATAACGTTACAAAGATGTACCAAGAAGTTAAAATAGCAATATAAAACAAAATATCTCTATTTTCATTTTGAGTTGAAGCACTATATACATTATATATTTAGTAACTATATTAAAATGGCAACACGAAACTAGTTGTATTGAAATATATATACTACGTAGATATTTGGTAAAACATTCATTACAAGCACGTACTCTTATTACATGTCAGTAATGACTTACATATAGAAGGATAGGAAATTTGCATCTCATGACCGTACATGCTGATAAAATAAGGCACGAAGGAGTATTCGTTTGGTAAATTAACCATTCATGATTTACAGGCAACTGATTTCTTGTACATAAAATGTAAGTTGTATGTAATTTTAGATGTTTTAAAGTGATTCGATCACAAAAAAATCATCTTGAATTAAAGATATTGAGGTTTTAAGTAAGATTTCTCGTAATTTGCTGTTATATTCGTCTGAGTATACAAATTTTGACATCAGAAAACTTCAACAATTTTAAACACAAATTGCTGACAATGGTATTGTTTTGATGCAAATTTCATTCTGCAATTTAATAATTAAGATTTGTGTTCCTGAGATGAATGGAAGTTAAGGTAATTGAAAACGAGATATTGCGAGATTTTGCGTGAATACGCGAATGTTTACAAAATATAATCAGTTGCATTTCCTTTCGTTATAAGTCCTTGATGTAAAAATGGAAAAAGCATACTTGGTTAATACATGTTACTTGAAATACAACTGAACACCAGGTTAACGTACCGATAAAACCACTTTAAATTTCAACTTTATATATTATATAATACCATCATACATCTTTCATAATCAACCACTATTTTTTTTTTTAAATAAAAAAAAACAGAATTGGATGAATACAGTTCTAAAACTGCACGTACCAATCTCTTGACGTGCATCGTGTTATAATTTTAAACATAAAAAAATCTGAACAGGGGGTGCAAGTAATTTATCTTTTCAAACATTCTAACTTCAGCACTCAAGGCTCCGTGATGGTTAGCAACTGCGGATAAGAATGTTTTTAGTTGGTGTCTAGTATCGCGTCGTTGACTGCACTTATCAACGATGATAAAACTTAACATAACGAGTCAGACAAAGAGTCCCTTTTAACAATAATTAACTTCATAACGAAACTAACTGTGAGGTGTATTCTCCCCGAGGATCGAATCGTGTGATAGGCATTTGATAGTGAGTATTGTACACTCACGATGGCTAGCAATTTCAGAAATGTGAAGAAACATTGTTTTTCATACGAAGTACCAGTAGTTATAAAGTCAGACGTTTACAAAGAGATTTACCCCCGGCGATCGTGGAATAGGATATATGCCAGAGATTATAATCACTCTACATTGCTGCTCGGAATTCGTTCCCATCATTAGTCAAATTAAGGCTAATTTTCATGGGGTGCATACATTTTATAAGATTATTAAATGTTAAATTTGAAATTTAAATCTATAGAGGGTTGTTGCGTTTGCCTTTCTTATCATTTTCCATGGGAATAATTTGAAAAAAATGTATATATGTCACCAGTAGTAGAATTACAACACGTTGTATAGAACACTATCACAAGGCACCGCCGTTCTGCCGCACACGCATACACGCAAGTATCTGTGTTACCAGTAGTAGTATCACAACGTGTTACCAGTAGTAGTATTACAACACTTTGTATAGAAAACTATCACAAGACGCCGCCGTTCTACCACACACGCATTCACGTAAGTATCTGTGTTACCAGAAGTAGTATTACAACGTGTTACCAGTAGAAGTATTACAACACTTTGTAAAGAAAACTATCACAAGGCGCCGCCGTTCTACCACACACGCATTCACGCATGTATCTGTGTTACCAGTAGTAGTATTACAACACTTTGTATGGAAAACTATCACAAGGCGCCGCCTTTCTACCACACACGCATTCACGCAAGTATCTGTGTTACCAGTAGTATTATGACAACGTGTTACCAGTAATAGTATTACAACATTTTGTATAGAAAACTATCACAAGTCGCCGCCGTTCTACCACACACGCATACACGCACGTATCTGTGTTACCAGTAGTAGTTTTATAACGTGTTACTAGTAGTAGTATCACAACACTTTGTATAGAAAACTATCACGAGGCGCCGCCGTTCTACCACACACGCATTCACGCATGTATCTGTGTTACCAGTAGTAGTATTACAACGTGTTACCGGTAGTAGTATATTACAACACTTTGTATAGAAAACTATCACAAGGCGCCGCCGTTCTACCACACACGCATACACGCACGTATCTGTGTTACCGGTAGTAGTATAACAACGTGTTACCAGTAGTAGTATCACAACACTTCGTATAGAAAACTATCACAAGGCGCCGCCGTTCTACCACACACGCATCTACGCATGTATCTGTGTACCAGTAGTAGTATTACAACGTGTTACCAGTAGTAGTATTACAACATTTTGTATAGAAAACTATCACAAGGCGCCGCCGTTCTACCACACACGCATTCACGCATGTATCTGTGTTACTAGTAGTAGTATTACAACGTGTTACCAGTAGTAGTATTACAACACTTTGTATAGAAAACTATCACAAGGCGCCGCCGTTCTACCACACACGCATACACGCATGTATCTATGTTACCAGTAGTAGTATTGCAACGATTTGTATAAAAAAAGTATCACAAGGCGCTGCCGTTCTACCGCACACGCATACACCCATGTATCTGTGTTACCAGTAGTAGTATTACAACGTGTTACCAGTAGTAGTATTACAACACTTTGTATAGAAAACTATCACAAGACGCCGCCGTTCTACCACACACGCATTCACGCATGTATCTGTGTTACCAGTAGTAGTTTTACAACGTGTTACCAGTAGTAGCATTACAACACTTTGTATAGAAAACTATCACAAGACGCCGCCGTTCTACCACACACGCATTCACGCATGTATCTGTGTTTCCAGTAGTAGTATTACAACACTTTGTATAGAAAACTATCACAAGGCGCCGCCGTTCTACCACACACGCATACATGCATGTATCTGTGTTACCAGTAGTAGTATTACAACGTGTTACCAGTAGTAGTATTACAACATTTTGTATAGAAAACTATCACAAGGCGCCGCCGTTCTACCACACACGCATACACGCACGTATCTGTGTTACCAGTAGTAGTATTACAACGTGTTACCAGTAGTAGTATCACAACACTTCGTATAGAAAACTATCACGAGGCGCCGCCGTTCTACCACACACGCATTCACGCATGTATCTGTGTTACCAGTAGTAGTATTACAACGTGTTACCAGTAGTAGTATATTACAACACTTTGTATAGAAAACTATCACAAGGCGCCGCCGTTCTACCACACACGCATACACGCACGTATCTGTGTTACCGGTAGTAGTATTACAACGTGTTACCAGTAGTAGTATCACAACACTTCGTATAGAAAACTATCACAAGGCGCCGCCGTTCTACCACACACGCATCTACGCATGTATCTGTGTTACCAGTAGTAGTATTACAACGTGTTATCAGTAGTAGTATTACAACATTTTGTATAGAAAACTATCACAAGGCGCCGCCGTTCTACCACACACGCATTCACGCATGTATCTGTGTTACTAGTAGTAGTATTACAACGTGTTACCAGTAGTAGTATTACAACACTTTGTATAGAAAACTATCACAAGGCGCCGCCGTTCTACCACACACGCATACACGCATGTATCTATGTTACCAGTAGTAGTATTGAAACGTTTTGTATACAAAAGTATCACAAGGCGCTGCCGTTCTACCGCACACGCATACACGCATGTATCTGTGTTACCAGTATCAGTATTACAACGTGTTACCAGTAGTAGTATTACAACACTTTGTATAGAAAACTATCACAAGACACCACCGTTCTACCACACGCGCATTCACGCATGTATCTGTGTTACCAGTAGTAGTTTTACAACGTGTTACCAGTAGTAGTATTACAACACTTTGTATAGAAAACCATCACAAGACGCCGCCGTTCTACCACACACGCATTCACACATATATCTGTGTTTCCAGTAGTAGTATTACAACACTTTGTATAGAAAACTATCACAAGGCGCCGCCGTTCTACCACATACGCATACATGCATGTATCTGTGTTACCAGTAGTAGTATTACAATGTGTTACCAGTAATAGTATTACAACACTTTGTATAGAAAACTATCACAAGACGCCGCCGTTCTACCACACACGCATTCACTCATGTATCTGTGTTACCAGTAGTAGTATGACAACGTGTTACCAGTAGTAGTATTACAACACATTATATAGAAAACTATCACAAGGCGCCGACGTTCTACCACACACGCATGCACGCATGTATCTCAGTCAGCTATTTTGCATTGCGTAACACTGTCTTTTTGTACATATATTCGTTGGTTTGGCATGTTTTGTATTACTTTCATTTAATAAGATCTTAGTTGAAATCGCATTTGTTTGAGTTAAATTGATTTGAATTGACGTATCATTTATTTGATTAGATACAACATTGATCTGAGTTGAAACTAACATTTATTTGAGTTGAAATGACATTAATTTGAGTTGACATAACATTTGTCTGAATTGATATAACATTTATCTGAGTTGAGACATAAGATTTATCTGAAATGACATAGCATTTAATGGAGCTGACATAACATTCATTATCGTAGTTAACACAACATTTATCGGAGTTGAGACATAACAGGTGTCAGACGTTATATTCCATATTAATTCCCAAATACTATTATACAGACAAAACCAAATTAGATGTCTCGCAAACAATAACATTCATTCAATACTAAATCCAAATCTATGGATTCTTAGATTTATATTTATTTTACCACTTTCTATCAATACAAGATAACAGAAAATTACCATCTGTCCAGACAGATATGCGTCTCAGTCATGCATATGCAGCATGTTTTAGTATATTGCATATTTTTATTAGTAACGTAACTGTACTGCATGTTGTCCGACACGTAAATGAAGTGTCGGAATTCGTGTGGGTGGGGGCTTAAGGAAAACAATACTCTGTATTTAAATGGTTACACAGCCGATATGACAATATTTATATTGTTAAAGTAAACAATACTCATTACCTTTGTGACTTATGGCAAAGAAATCCAGTACAGAAATGAGAATTAAACAAATCAAACCGTTTTGATATCACATTTAAAAACAAATCAATCACCAAATTAACGGTGATCCAACACTCCGTCATAGATTTCTAAGGGTCAGGAATGAACCATCCCTCCGTCATAGATTTGTAAGGGTCGGGAATGAACCATCCCTCCGCAAACAGATTTGTAAGGGCCGGGATGAACCATCCCTCCACAAACAGATTTGTAAGGGTCGGGATGAACCATCCCTCCACAAACAGATTTGTAAGTGTCGGGATGAACCATCCCTCCACAAACAGATTTGTAAGGGTCGGGATGAACCATCCCTCCACAAACAGATTTGTAAGGGTCGGGATGAACCATCCCTCCACAAACAGATTTGTAAGGGCCGAGATGAACCATCCCTCCACAAACAGATTTGTAAGGGTCGGGATGAACCATCCCTCCACAAACCCCGTCATAGATTTGTAAGTGTCGGGATGAACCATCCCTCCACAAACCCCGTCATAGATTTGTAAGGGTCGGGATGAACCATCCCTCCACAAACCCCGTCATAGATTTGTAAGTGTCGAGATGAACCATCCCTCCACAAACCCCGTCAAAGATTTGTAAGGGTCGGGATGAACCATCCCTCCACAAACCCCGTCATAGATTTGTAAGTGTCGGGATGAACCATCCCTCCACAAACCCCGTCATAGATTTGTAAGGGCCGGGATGAACTATCCCTCCACAAACCCCGTCATAGATTTGTAAGTGTCGGGATGAACCATCCCTCCACAAACCCCGTCATAGATTTGTAAGTGTCGGGATGAACCATCCCTCCACAATCTCCGTCATAGATTTGTAAGGGTCGGGATGAACCATCCCTCCACAAACTCCGTCATAGATTTGTAAGGGCCGGGATGAACCATCCCTCCACAAACAGATTTGTAAGGGTCGGGATGAACCATCCCTCCACAATCTCCGTCATAGATTTGTAAGGGTCGGGATGAACCATCCCTCCACAAACTCCGTCATAGATTTGTAAGGGTCGGGATGAACCATCCCTCCACAAACAGATTTGTAAGGGTCGGGATGAACCATCCCTCCACAAACCCCGTCATAGATTTGTAAGGGCCGGGATGAACCATCCCTCCACAAACCCCGTCATAGATTTGTAAGTGTCGGGATGAACCATCCCTCCACAAACCCCGTCATAGATTTGTAAGGGTCGGGATGAACCATCCCTCCACAAACCCCGTCATAGATTTGTAAGTGTCGGGATGAACCATCCCTCCACAAACCCCGTCATAGATTTGTAAGTGTCGGGATGAACCATCCCTCCACAAACTCCGTCATAGATTTGTAAGGGTCGGGATGAACCATCCCTCCACAAACAGATTTGTAAGGGTCGGGATGAACCATCCCTCCACAAACAGATTTGTAAGGGTCGGGATGAACCATCCCTCCACAAACCCCGTCATAGATTTGTAAGGGCCGGGATGAACCATCCCTCCACAAACCCCGTCATAGATTTGTAAGTGTCGGGATGGACCATCCCTCCACAAACCCCGTCGTAGTTTTATAAGGGTCGGGATGGACCATCCCTCCACAAAGCCCGTCGTAGTTTTATAAGGGTCGGGATGGACCATCCCTCCACAAAGCCCGTCGTAGTTTTATAAGGGTCGGGATGGACCATCCCTCCACAAACCCCGTCGTAGTTTTATAAGGGTCGGGATGGACCATCCCTCCACAAAGCCCGTCATAGTTGTATAAGGGTCGGGATGGACCATCCCTCCACAAAGCCCGTCATAGTTTTATAAGGGTCGGGATGGACCATCCCTCCACAAAGCCCGTCGTAGTTTTATAAGGGTCGGGATGGACCATCCCTCCACAAACCCCGTCATAGTTGTATAAGGGTCGGGATGGACCATCCCTCCACAAAGCCCGTCGTAGTTTTATAAGGGTCGGGATGGACAATCCCTCCACAAAGCCCGTCGTAGTTGTATAAGGGTCGGGATGGACCATCCCTCCACAAAGCCAGTCATAGTTTTATAAGGGTCGGTATGGACCATCCCTCCACAAAGCCAGTCATAGTTTTATAAGGGTCGGGATGGACCATCCCTCCACAAAGCCCGTCGTAGTTTTATAAGGGTCGGGATGGACCATCCCTCCACAAACCCCGTCATAGTATAAGGGTCGGGATGGACCATCCCTCCACAAAGCCCGTCGTAGTTTTATAAGTTTCGGGATGGACCATCCCTCCACAAACCCCGTCATAGTTGTATAAGGGTCTGGATGGACCATCCCTCCACAAAGCCCGTCGTAGTTTTATAAGGGTCGGGATGGACCATCCCTCCACAAAGCCCGTCATAGTTGTATAAGGGTCGGGATGGACCATCCCTCCACAAAGCTAGTCATAGTTTTATAAGGGTCGGGATGGACCATCCCTCCACAAACCTCAATGATAAGTTTATAATAAACGATATTCATATTGATGACACACGTATACATATGTATGTATAGTAACAGATGTAGCAAGAGATGTAATACACATTAATTGGGGAATATCTTTGGTGTCTTAAAAACAACTAAATTTTGTTAAATGTCTGTATAAAAGACACTCAGACAATCAGAGACGTTAAAGAAGGGTAATAAACCACTTACCTCATCGGTTTAAATAAAGCTTGCCCCTCGTCGCTGAACGTTATTATCAGTTTTAATTGTGTGCCCCCTTCCTTCATTTCTGAAAAATAAACATTCGGCGTGAAGCATCCTTACATGAAACCTTGTCAAAATTGTTAAAGTCAGGAATATGGTGTCAATTTCTCTCTTAACCTCATTCAGTCATCTAATATTTCTTTTAACGCTAAATAGCTTAATGTTTGTATCGCGCAATGAACACTAGAAAATTAGAAGTTAATATTCTATAGTCACTAAAATAATATCTTTTGTAATGCTACAACTGCATTTGTTTTTTTGTACATTTGCCACTCTGTTGTTAAATTGTACTTTTTGTATTTGTATTTTGTATATTACCAAATGCATAAACTGTAAGCTGTTCAAGAGCATGGATCTGCTGCGCAGAAAGAATCGGGTTAAAAAAGAGGAATGAGTTACGTCCGCAAAGTTGTTGGTTTCATGTGTGACGTTACATTAAAGTTAAAAGAAAAAATACCAATAACCCATTAAAATCTCTTTGAATTAAAAAGCCAATGCCACAAGGTCGTGTTCAGACCATATTTCTGCTGTAAAGCAAGTTTCATTTAAATCGGGTTAAAACTATGGGAGGAGTCACATCTGCAAGGTTGTTGATCAAAACGTGACAGACGAGTGTCATTTAAATATCCTCAAATTGTCTTCGTAAAGTGGGGGAATAATAATAAACTATTTAAACACTTGTTTTATGTTTCCAAATATTCCAAAATACAATAGAAATGCAGCTGGACAGAAAACATACAAAATCAAAGTAGAAACTGTATTTGCTCAAGCATATACGTCATGAAGCAGGTAACCAAATCAAACCATCAACCTAACATATAAGTCATGAAGCAGGTAACCAAATCAAACCATCAACCTAACATATAAGTCATGAAGCAGGTAACCAAATCAAACCATCAACCTAACATATAAGTCATGAAGCAGGTAACCAAATCAAACCATCAACATAACAAGATCGAGTTCAAAGCTGGGCAAACATACATTCATCAATAAATTGAGTCTTAAAATTGGAACCCAAATAACACATCACCTAAACAATCACATTTCTACATTTACTCGCAAAAAACAAGACCTGTTGATGATCATTCAACAGAAAAAAGTTTGAAAATCACAATTCCTACCCTTCATTTTATGTCTACAGAATTTTCATACTTTAAACTTTTTAGATCTCAGGCCCCAGTTCCGCTAAACATCTCAACTTGAAAACTAAATTTATTTTAATATGCTATAACTTCATTTAAATTGATCATTTTGCATGTTATCCTCTACAAATGAGCAAAGGTGTGTTATGACGTTTATTCTGTGTGATCATTGAGAGTGTAATGAGATAAAGTAATCATTTACAGAAACTGAGATTTAAACTTTGAGGAAAACGTCAGCTTGAGTTGTGAGAAACGATTTAGTATATAACTCATGTTTAATCACAATACGTTCCAATACGTTTCAGTGTTATACATGTTTTGGACATTGAATGTCATTTTTCTAAGTTTGAGAGTGCTACTTCACCCTGACAGTATGAAGTATTGTAAGTCACGCTCGTGTGTTAACGATTTTTTGTCCATTTTTATCCGTAACACTTTTAGTCCGCAGAAAATAAAGCATCAAGCGTCGGACAAAAATCGTCTGCACACCCGTAATATACACGCATCGCCTTTCGAAAGAAATACGCGCGACTCTATTTAAAAAACAACGATTTTTTAAATATTAACAAAACAAAGCCTATATTAAGTTTTGCTTTATTTATAGACAAAGTTATAAAAATAAAAAGCTCACATATTTAATCTGTATACGTTAATTGATGATTCACATTATACGACAAAGGACATTAATAACTAATTAACATGACTGTGTTACCACCGTTATTTGCATATAAATACCCACAATAAACTATATTCAAATCACATTTCCATTGATGTATGAGCAGCAGTGTTTATTACTCAGTACAACCCTTATTGGCGCGCAATCAAATATAAACTAAACTTCAGGTCTCACTACACATTTGAATATTGCTCTTTGTTTTATATAACATAAGGTTTCAGATTTCCACAGAGAACAGTTTTAAAGTGTTTTTACGTAGCAGCTGCTCATAAAAATACACAATAACTGATGGTTTGATCAGTTTGATTTTTTAAGACAGTGCAGTGACACCCAAAAGTTTTTATTTAAAAAAAAATCTAAATTGCTCTAAAATACTCATCTGTTTAAACTTGTTTATTTTACTTCGATTGTGAAACAAGTTCTAACAACTTAGGCAAATCACGCTCGCAGTCTTCCTAGTTAGAACCAGCACTTAGCATATGCGGAAAAGTGTCTTGCTGAAGGACACCACACATAGCCGTGGCGGAGGATCGAACCCACGACCCTCCGATAATGGGTTCGGTGCTCTACCACTTACTCATCTGTTAACATCTAATAAAAGTTGCGTTTTTAACACTAACGTCTTACTGCAGTATATGCTATGCTACCTTTTGCTATTCTAATCTGCAGCATGAAAACAAGCCCCTTTGAACCATTTTGAACATATTTGGAACCAAATTACACGGGACTATTTTCTAGCGCAAGAATCGTGCTACCGTCTTTAACAAGGGGACGCAAATGTGTAGTGAGACGTTACAAGTTGGGTGAACCAAGAGCATCTGCTTCTTTAAATTTCATAAAACATATTCGTAAATTCGCCTATATATAATGAATAGAGATGTCGTTATGGTAACAGTTTTATTTTTTGTTTGTTAATTTTTATCTCTAAATCAACATTTTATAAATGATTACTTGACAGAAAGCCTAGAAACCAACAGATGCAGGCTTATTGAATATGTTCGAGAGTTATATTGGAATTTGTTTTACCGATCTCGCCCCCGTAGGACCAATTTAAACACGTTGTTCTAGTTTTGAGCGACATCGTATGAATTATATGATTGCAATAAATAATAGATTAAGCTTAAAATATTTTAAAAGTTCTAAAATAAATATGAAGAAATAGAGACTCTAAAGAAATACGTGAGCAATGCAATTTTTTTGAAAGAAATAGTTTTAAGAAGAAAGGAGTAACTAAGGCAATAAACAATACCGGTGTGGGTTTATTGTGGTAACTTGATTTTAATTGACAAAAAACATGAGAGGAAAATGCATCATGTTACATCGCATTTAATCTAAGAACGAAGACAAATTGTTTCTGACATTTCCGTATTTCAAAGAAAGTTTGAAATATTTACTAGCTATATTTGTTTTAAATTATATTAATGACTAAATATTTTTTCCAGCATATTTTTTACTATAACAACAAAAGATTTCTTTGAGCTAATTCTGTATACTTACAATAAAAAACGTAAGTTTTTTTAATCAGTTTATACTATATTCTTAATATATAAACTAAAGCTGTTTTTAGAATATTCTGTATTATTACTATAACAACCTAAGCTTTCTCTCAGCTTATTCTGTATTCTTACTATAACAACCTAAGCTTTCTATCAACATATTTTGTATTTTTACTATAACAACCTAAGCTTTACTATAATAACCTAAGCTTTACTATAACAACCTAAGCTTTACTATAATAACCTAAGCTTTACTATAACAACCTAAGCTTTACTATAACAACCTAAGCTTTACTTTAACAATCGATGCTTTCTCTTAGCTTATTCTGCATTCTTACTATAGCAATTTAAGCTTTCAATTAGTTTTACTATAACAAATAAAGTTTTATTTTTGCTTATTATCACCATAACAACGAGAACTTTCATTCAACTCATCACTCCTGTTCAATTACGGTTTTCTACTACCAATGTTAACATAACACTCGCTCGTATTTCTTTGAGAAAAAGAAAATCATTATTCAAGAGCAGTTGCACCATTATCTATAACCATAATTTGCAAATAAGATAAATAAATCAAAACATATAACACGCTGAGGAGAGTTGTATTAAAACATTTTCAGTGGTAATTTCAATATATTAATTATTTGATTTATTGCTTTAATATACATGGATATTGAGGCGCTCTGAAACTCAGAAATATATTGTTTTAACGTGTAAGTGCTAGGCGTGAAATGGAGAACATAGATTTGTGTACACGTATGTATGTGCGTGTGTGCGAGCGCGCGCATGTTTGTGTGTATGTGGGTACGTGCATGTATATTTCTTTGTGCGTGCGTGCGTGAACAATTATATGCCTTCGTTCCTAATATTATTTTATAATGCAAGGATTATGATTTGATTAATAAATAAATTTAATGAATTTCTCCAAACGTATGTGGTAATTGATTGTATTGGTTTCTTTCAAATGTATTAATGAATTTGATGAATAATGTCTTCGTAGTGACTTCCCTACATTTTAGTACATTTTATTATTTTATTTTATGCTTATGGCGAATTACAAAAAAACTCCATAGTGAATTACTTTTGTTAATTTTCAGCATTAAAATAGTGACATTACAAGTGATATATTCACTGTGACAGTATAATTATATATTCACTGTCACATTACAAGTGATATATTAACTGTCATATTATAAGTGATTCATTCACTGTGGTATTACAAGTGGTATATTCACTGTGGCATTACAAGTGATATATTTACTGTCACATTACAAGTGGTATATTCACTGTGGCATTACAAGTGGTATATTCACTGTCACATTACAAGTGATATAGTCACTGTCACATTACAAGTGATATATTCACTGTCACATTACAAGTGATATATTCACTGTCACATTATAAGTGGAATATTCACTGTGATATTACAAGAGGTATATTCACTGTGACATTACAAATGATATATTCATTGGCACATTACAAGTAGTATATTCACTGTGGCATTACAAGTGATATATTCACTGTGACATAACAAGTGATATATTCACTGTCACATTACAAGTCGTATATTCACTGTGGCATTACAAGTGGTATATTCACTGTCACATTACAAGTGGTATATTCACTGTGACATTACAATTGGTATATTCACTGTGACCTTACAAGAGATATATTCACTGTGACATTACAGTCGCACGATGAAATTATTTATGATATAACCTTGAGACCAACAAGTATCCTATATGTATTAAATATATATTCATATGTCAAGGTACTGTGAAAGCATGCAATTATTCGGAGGGATTTAAAAGCAGTTGGTCCCGTGTGCAAGGAAAGTCATGCCTAGTGCACGTTAAATATCTCACTGAATGTGCCCGTTAATCTCCAGTTGTTGTTTTTTATAAAATTGAGTTGATCATTGTATTATCACTTCATGGCGCTAACACAATGAAACGTGTCCCGACGCATGAACCCTGGTATTTGTTTTCATAAGAATTATAATTTTATTTGGAATTTCCCCCGTAACAAGTCAGAAGTACCGCAATGAAGTATTTCTCATCTTTAATGACAAATCTTATTCTAGTGGTTCTGTGAACACAAGAGATAGTGCAATCTCTTTAAAACAACTTGTCATGGGGATCTCAGCCATATTTTCGCTACGAAAATTGTTCGGGATGAATTTTATTTGTTTGGTTGATATTCATGAACTATATACTATTTAGAAATACGAGATATGTCCCAAAAGTAACAAGACGACCCTGTCATTTACGTATTTAGTGCGTCACATGCAAACCAGTGGTATCAACGGATAGATCGACACATCTGCTATTGTCATAAAAAATCAAATCAACTTTCAGTCATCATTAGGTTCATGCAAAAGTCGTCATAGTAACGCAAGTTTAGAAGTACGGGGAACTTTGAAATTAAATGCCATTTAAAAAAAACAACAACATTGCCTTGGAAAGCAGACGGCTTCCTCAATATGGTGCTAAACGTTATGAAATTACAGCAGACGTAATTTAAGATCATGCTCGAACATCGTTTAAAAAATCGACGTTGTCGACAGACATTTGAATATTGTGCGCACTTTTGAAATAACAAGTGCGAATTTTAATAGTGAACAAAATGGGCGACGTCACACCTAGAGTGGAAGTTTGGAGTGTGATCAAATGTTGTGTTGGGTGTATTTTGACCCCATAAGATACTCTGAAATTTATTTCACGTAACTCTTCAACATGACATATCCCGGAGTCTTATCTATCTGTGGTACAAACGGCTTTTCAATGGCGGGACGATAGTAACTGACTGTCGGCGGTATTAACGACCGCCATCTGATGTGGTTTTCCTGGTACTCACTTCAGATCTTCGTGAAAAGCGCTTTTAGGACCTTCAGGCCATGTGCCGCAGTGTACATTCTGTGGGTAGGATTTATGAGTCATCATTGTATTTTGACATACACCAAACGTGAGTGCAGTACCACAAGAATTTTGTTTTGCACAGCGGTTCATACTTAAAAAAAGAATGGCTTTCATTTGAATCGCATGAATAACGTCAAGCTCCCCCGTACTTCGTTACATGTAAGTTTTGACTTGTCAAATTTAATGTTAAATGTTAGTGTACAATATTTAAATTTTGCAAGCTTATAATTTAAATATGGAAAGTTTTGTTGTGATTGAATTTAATGAATTTCTCCAAACGTATGTGGTAATTGATTGTATTGGTTTCTTTCAAATGTATTAATGAATTTGATGAATAATGTCTTCGTAGTGACTTCCCTACATTTTAGTACATTTTATTATTTTATTTTATGCTTATGGCGAATTACAAAAAAACTCCATAGTGAATTACTTTTGTTAATTTTCAGCATTAAAATAGTGACATTACAAGTGATATATTCACTGTGACAGTATAATTATATATTCACTGTCACATTACAAGTGATATATTAACTGTCATATTATAAGTGATTCATTCACTGTGGTATTACAAGTGGTATATTCACTGTGGCATTACAAGTGATATATTTACTGTCACATTACAAGTGGTATATTCACTGTGGCATTACAAGTGGTATATTCACTGTCACATTACAAGTGATATAGTCACTGTCACATTACAAGTGATATATTCACTGTCACATTACAAGTGATATATTCACTGTCACATTATAAGTGGAATATTCACTGTGATATTACAAGAGGTATATTCACTGTGACATTACAAGTGATATATTCATTGGCACATTACAAGTAGTATATTCACTGTGGCATTACAAGTGATATATTCACTGTGACATAACAAGTGATATATTCACTGTCACATTACAAGTCGTATATTCACTGTGGCATTACAAGTGTTATATTCACTGTCACATTACAAGTGGTATATTCACTGTGACATTACAATTGGTATATTCACTGTGACCTTACAAGAGATATATTCACTGTGACATTACAGTCGCACGATGAAATTATTTATGATATAACCTTGAGACCAACAAGTATCCTATATGTATTAAATATATATTCATATGTCAAGGTACTGTGAAAGCATGCAATTATTCGGAGGGATTTAAAAGCAGTTGGTCCCGTGTGCAAGGAAAGTCATGCCTAGTGCACGTTAAATATCTCACTGAATGTGCCCGTTAATCTCCAGTTGTTGTTTTTTATAAAATTGAGTTGATCATTGTATTATCACTTCATGGCGCTAACACAATGAAACGTGTCCCGACGCATGAACCCTGGTATTTGTTTTCATAAGAATTATAATTTTATTTGGAATTTCCCCCGTAACAAGTCAGAAGTACCGCAATGAAGTATTTCTCATCTTTAATGACAAATCTTATTCTAGTGGTTCTGTGAACACAAGAGATAGTGCAATCTCTTTAAAACAACTTGTCATGGGGATCTCAGCCATATTTTCGCTACGAAAATTGTTCGGGATGAATTTTATTTGTTTGGTTGATATTCATGAACTATATACTATTTAGAAATACGAGATATGTCCCAAAAGTAACAAGACGACCCTGTCATTTACGTATTTAGTGCGTCACATGCAAACCAGTGGTATCAACGGATAGATCGACACATCTGCTATTGTCATAAAAAATCAAATCAACTTTCAGTCATCATTAGGTTCATGCAAAAGTCGTCATAGTAACGCAAGTTTAGAAGTACGGGGAACTTTGAAATTAAATGCCATTTAAAAAAAACAACAACATTGCCTTGGAAAGCAGACGGCTTCCTCAATATGGTGCTAAACGTTATGAAATTACAGCAGACGTAATTTAAGATCATGCTCGAACATCGTTTAAAAAATCGACGTTGTCGACAGACATTTGAATATTGTGCGCACTTTTGAAATAACAAGTGCGAATTTTAATAGTGAACAAAATGGGCGACGTCACACCTAGAGTGGAAGTTTGGAGTGTGATCAAATGTTGTGTTGGGTGTATTTTGACCCCATAAGATACTCTGAAATTTATTTCACGTAACTCTTCAACATGACATATCCCGGAGTCTTATCTATCTGTGGTACAAACGGCTTTTCAATGGCGGGACGATAGTAACTGACTGTCGGCGGTATTAACGACCGCCATCTGATGTGGTTTTCCTGGTACTCACTTCAGATCTTCGTGAAAAGCGCTTTTAGGACCTTCAGGCCATGTGCCGCAGTGTACATTCTGTGGGTAGGATTTATGAGTCATCATTGTATTTTGACATACACCAAACGTGAGTGCAGTACCACAAGAATTTTGTTTTGCACAGCGGTTCATACTTAAAAAAAGAATGGCTTTCATTTGAATCGCATGAATAACGTCAAGCTCCCCCGTACTTCGTTACATGTAAGTTTTGACTTGTCAAATTTAATGTTAAATGTTAGTGTACAATATTTAAATTTTGCAAGCTTATAATTTAAATATGGAAAGTTTTGTTGTGATTGAATTTAATGAATTTCTCCAAACGTATGTGGTAATTGATTGTATTGGTTTCTTTCAAATGTATTAATGAATTTGATGAATAATGTCTTCGTAGTGACTTCCCTACATTTTAGTACATTTTATTATTTTATTTTATGCTTATGGCGAATTACAAAAAAACTCCATAGTGAATTACTTTTGTTAATTTTCAGCATTAAAATAGTGACATTACAAGTGATATATTCACTGTGACAGTATAATTATATATTCACTGTCACATTACAAGTGATATATTAACTGTCATATTATAAGTGATTCATTCACTGTGGTATTACAAGTGGTATATTCACTGTGGCATTACAAGTGATATATTTACTGTCACATTACAAGTGGTATATTCACTGTGGCATTACAAGTGGTATATTCACTGTCACATTACAAGTGATATAGTCACTGTCACATTACAAGTGATATATTCACTGTCACATTACAAGTGATATATTCACTGTCACATTATAAGTGGAATATTCACTGTGATATTACAAGAGGTATATTCACTGTGACATTACAAGTGATATATTCATTGGCACATTACAAGTAGTATATTCACTGTGGCATTACAAGTGATATATTCACTGTGACATAACAAGTGATATATTCACTGTCACATTACAAGTCGTATATTCACTGTGGCATTACAAGTGGTATATTCACTGTCACATTACAAGTGGTATATTCACTGTGACATTACAATTGGTATATTCACTGTGACCTTACAAGAGATATATTCACTGTGACATTACAGTCGCACGATGAAATTATTTATGATATAACCTTGAGACCAACAAGTATCCTATATGTATTAAATATATATTCATATGTCAAGGTACTGTGAAAGCATGCAATTATTCGGAGGGATTTAAAAGCAGTTGGTCCCGTGTGCAAGGAAAGTCATGCCTAGTGCACGTTAAATATCTCACTGAATGTGCCCGTTAATCTCCAGTTGTTGTTTTTTATAAAATTGAGTTGATCATTGTATTATCACTTCATGGCGCTAACACAATGAAACGTGTCCCGACGCATGAACCCTGGTATTTGTTTTCATAAGAATTATAATTTTATTTGGAATTTCCCCCGTAACAAGTCAGAAGTACCGCAATGAAGTATTTCTCATCTTTAATGACAAATCTTATTCTAGTGGTTCTGTGAACACAAGAGATAGTGCAATCTCTTTAAAACAACTTGTCATGGGGATCTCAGCCATATTTTCGCTACGAAAATTGTTCGGGATGAATTTTATTTGTTTGGTTGATATTCATGAACTATATACTATTTAGAAATACGAGATATGTCCCAAAAGTAACAAGACGACCCTGTCATTTACGTATTTAGTGCGTCACATGCAAACCAGTGGTATCAACGGATAGATCGACACATCTGCTATTGTCATAAAAAATCAAATCAACTTTCAGTCATCATTAGGTTCATGCAAAAGTCGTCATAGTAACGCAAGTTTAGAAGTACGGGGAACTTTGAAATTAAATGCCATTTAAAAAAAACAACAACATTGCCTTGGAAAGCAGACGGCTTCCTCAATATGGTGCTAAACGTTATGAAATTACAGCAGACGTAATTTAAGATCATGCTCGAACATCGTTTAAAAAATCGACGTTGTCGACAGACATTTGAATATTGTGCGCACTTTTGAAATAACAAGTGCGAATTTTAATAGTGAACAAAATGGGCGACGTCACACCTAGAGTGGAAGTTTGGAGTGTGATCAAATGTTGTGTTGGGTGTATTTTGACCCCATAAGATACTCTGAATTTTATTTCACGTAACTCTTCAACATGACATATCCCGGAGTCTTATCTATCTGTGGTACAAACGGCTTTTCAATGGCGGGACGATAGTAACTGACTGTCGGCGGTATTAACGACCGCCATCTGATGTGGTTTTCCTGGTACTCACTTCAGATCTTCGTGAAAAGCGCTTTTAGGACCTTCAGGCCATGTGCCGCAGTGTACATTCTGTGGGTAGGATTTATGAGTCATCATTGTATTTTGACATACACCAAACGTGAGTGCAGTACCACAAGAATTTTGTTTTGCACAGCGGTTCATACTTAAAAAAAGAATGGCTTTCATTTGAATCGCATGAATAACGTCAAGCTCCCCCGTACTTCGTTACATGTAAGTTTTGACTTGTCAAATTTAATGTTAAATGTTGGTGTACAATATTTAAATTTTGCAAGCTTATAATTTAAATATGGAAAGTTTTGTTGTGATTGAAACACTAAAATGCATATTTCTAAATGCGTCCTATTACTTTTGGGACATAACTCGTATATATCTCTACTTAAAATATTTAAGTTTATTAACATTCATGTCAAAGAAATGTGAAAACTGAGACATTTGATGAGTATATATCTGCCTTCTACCCACCCAGTACTGTAAAGGCCCTCCCGGGAAGTGGGGGTGGGGGTACCTGTTCCCTGGATCTCTTAAAGTAATGACTATTGTTCCCCAGATCTTTAAAAGTATTTGCCATAGCTCCCCAAAAATATTTCTCCCAGATCTCTAAAATTAGGCCTTTGATCCCTGGATCCCTGGAAGTAATGGCCAATGTTCCCTAAATCCTTAAAAATAATTGGCCATGTTCCCCAGATATCCATAAACCCAAGGGAGGGCCTCACTGCAATACCTGACCAAAATCGGTTAGTGATGTGTCTTAGCACACCTATCAAACCGAGCTAGTGACGTCATCTTAGGATAACACTTGGATCTGTTAATTGATTACCGGAAGTAAGGGGAGAAGTAACTTGGTCCTACCTATATCAACAATTTGTTCTTGTGTCATGTCGTCCATTATGCCTTCCACGGCGGGATCATCGGCGCTGTATAGCCCATATTGGTGAATACCTTTATGGAAGCGTTCCCAGTTAGACAAAACAGGACTGAAAAATAAAAGAAAATAGACATTATAGATTTTTTCTGCAAACGACATTTCATGAATAAATAATAAATGAACGGTATGTATCTGAAACATTAGCACAATGTCTGGTGGGATCCATTTCAAGACATGTTTTATACATTACCCTTTATGTGTCTGCTTTTTTATAATGTATTTTGCATTTGTAACGGATTGGTATGTTTAGCTCAGTTTGTTTGAAAAATAGGCATTACATGAATTATTTGATTGAAATGCCTAGTTTTGAGATATTTGAAATAAAAACTTCACAATCCCAATATTGATTTTATAAGAAATTTGAAAATTATACATAATGGTTCGGTGCGTTTTCAACGTATATCATAATGTCATTTGGAAAATAATTAAAATTCTATTCAAATTAATGAATCTCCGACAATGGAAACGAATGCTGTCTTGGCACGCATGCCCTTGTACCAAGACCCCTTTTACATTCACGTCTCACTGCACAGTTGCGCCCTCTTGTGACGGTATCACGATTTTTGCGACAAAAAGAGTCCCATATGTAATTTCATTAAAAATATTTTTAAAATGGTAGAGCAAAAGCACGCATAGTATACACTGCAATAAGACATCTCAGATAGTACAAAAAAGTGTCTTTTATTGGATTTTAACAGATGGTTGTATTTTTTTAGACTTTTGTGGCTTCGTTTTTTAAAAAAAAACAAACTTAGGGAATCACTGCACTGGTTAACTCATCAATTATTATGCAGTTTTATGAGGGAATACTTTCCTGCTATAGAAAAAAAATTCTTTGTGGATTTTTTTCTACAATGGAAATCCTAGACATTATTTAATATAGAACAAAGAGTGACACCTGAATACACTAAGTATGTGCCTATATTGGGAGCGTCCCAAATGGCAAGACTATCCGAATGATTACAAAATAGCATACATGAAAAAATGAAATCAGACACGAACTGTTGCTTGTTTCTTGTTATACATTTGGACTTGTGCGATATATTTCATAAAATTGTTTTTATCATATAATAATATATTTAGTACGTATGTATACTCGTACGTATATCTTATATGGTGTTGATGTCTACATGTAATGATAACCGAGAAGAAAATGCCACTGGTTTATTTTCACTCATTCTTTATCTAAATAAAATGTTGATTCGCCAGTATCAGTTCAGAAAAAAAAACAGTTGTCGTGTTAGTGGGGTTATTTTTTGTTTACCTCCGGGCGAGAAAGAATTCGTGTGATCAATGGTTATACGCGTTATTTTTGTCTGAAGTGAACAATCTCTCCTTATCGCTTGAATGTACTAATTAGCTTCTATTTTCACATGAACATAATATCTTTAACCGCTGAAAGGGTTACAAACATGCTTTACTGCAATAAACAGTATTGCTATCCGGGAATTCCAAAACAGAGATTTTAATGCAGTTATTATAGAAACCACGGCTTTATCGGTTCTATTTTACACCATCTCGTTTTATGATGTGACTCGGGTGAAGAGCGAAGTCGTTTTATGCATGCGTACGTGCGGGTGTGCATGCGTGCGTGCGTGCGTGTGCGCGTTTGTATGTGTGTGTGTGTGTGTGTGCGTGCGTGCGTGCGTGCGTGCGTGCGTGCGTGCGTGTGTGTGTTTGCATGCTACATCTCCTGTTTAGCATATATTTCCCCTATCTTTTATATATGTTTCGAGCATTCCGTCTTTACTGGATATATTCCGGAAGTATATTGTAGATTGGTATGCTAGAACAATCCCGTAATTTGAAACTCATTTCTTTGGATTTTATTGCTGGCCTAGCATGATAAACAGCTATGCAATCTCGTCAAAATAGATTTTGTGCTTGTTTAACATTTCTTTTCTCTGAATAGTAGCAATAAATAAATTGCCTTCATTTGCGTTTAATCAAATATTCACCGTTTGATGTTTTACTGCGATGCACTGACGTATACCTAGGAACTGTAACTGAATCACATCCTGGTGTAATCGTTCATAAACACGTGTCGCTCACCACAAAATTGTTTGCATAATAACGGAGGTTTACTTATTGCTGAGATATTGGCAATGTCCTCTATGACCGAATGGCGCTACTTCAATATTGCGTAATACTAATACAGTCTACCATTTAGGCGGCGTGTTCAAGACTAGTTCGATCTATAAAATTTAAGTACGCATATTGCTAGTAGTGAGTCCTGTTTCACTGACATTTACACATAACGCTTTAATATTTATATACACGTTTCAGTTTGTTTTACTTAAATCAAAATACAATTTTGCCTTTTTTAAGTATTTACTATATTGGCTGATTTATGTTTTTGTCAATGGTGTCCGACGCTTTAATTAAAAAAAATGTCTGCACTTATTACACAGGGTAACACATGCAACACACATGTAATATGCGTTGGAATTATCATCGAATACAACCTATATAAACTGTTGGTATACTGCCGGTCATTTTTGAAAAAAACCCACCGAAATTGCGTTCATTGTATAGTACGAGAGGGTAACTTATCTATTTTCCTTATCTGGGTTAACGAAATGGTCCAGTATCTCTGCGCAAAAACAAGAATGACAATTATGTTACTATTGCGTCCTTGCCTTTCATTTTGCAAATATCATTGAAAAAAAAAAGAAAAATTGTAAATGCGCAGATTCTTCTTAAGAAATTACAGTTTTAAGACTGCAAGCAACATGTAATACTAGTATGGTATATTTTATATTTGCAATATACATCACATTTGTTTTAACTAACACGTAACAGGAAAGCAATTACGTTAAATCGAAGAGCTTATTATATCATTTATAGAATGAAATCAATTCCGACCATTCTAAACGCCAAGTGTTAAAATCAATATAAAAAGAAGCCATATAAATAAAATGCAATAAAATGACTGACTCATCTTTTTAAAATTATTTATCACCCTGCTTGGCAGCTGAAAAACTAGTTTATAAACGAACAAAGCGTCATTATACGTCACAGTCATTCGCTTAATGTCATATTTTACAGAGGTCGACATATGTACCTAAAGATGAAAGGACTCGTTTTACGTCTAGACGGGTACCAAGTAAATTTATATAATAATTTTCACATAAAATGTTCTACCTCAATTAGCTCGAAATTTTATGATTATTAGCAGTTTATTCGCAGTTGCACGCTATTTACGGGTAATCGGTCTCCATAGAAACAGGAAGTGCATGTATAGTGTTCGTTAATGATATTAATTAGAGATTTGAGAGAATATATGTTTTCTGTTAAATTCATCTCTGTTGACTTAACGCATCATAAATGCTCAACAATAAAGTTTTCATTGTAGGTTGTTATTAAGTTAATGTACATTTTGTCGCCGTATTGCATATCATTAATTGGAGTAGAGAAAGTAATAAAATTAATTGATTTCCAATCAGAGATTTGTATGTACTGTAGATTTAAATGAAGTAGAGGATTTATAGAATATATAATGTAATGAGCGTTGATAAAGAGCTAAAAGTAATTGATATTTTCAATCATAATAAACTGTTTTGTAAATGATCACAATTTAAATAAGGCGGAAGACATGTGAACTTCAGTTATTAATAATGAGGTACGGATAATGAGTTATTACAATTGAACATATGTATTGGACATACTGCAACAGCCTTGGAAAGGTAACATACATCTTGTCCATATGGCAGCCCCTTGGAAAGGTAACGTACATTTTGACCATACGGCAGCCACTCGGAAAGGTAACATACGTATTGGCCATACGGCAGACCCTTTGAAAGGTAACATACATATTGGCCATACGGCAGACCCTTGGAAAGGTAACATACATCTTGACCATACGGCAGACCCTTGGAAAGGTAACATACATATTGGCCATACCGCAGACCCTTGGAAAGGTAACATACATATTGGCCATACGGCACACCCTTGGAAAGGTAACATACATATTGGCCATACGGCACACCCTTGGAAAGGTAACATACATCTTGACCATACGGCAGGCCCTTTGAAAGGTAACATACATATGGCCATACGGCATCCCGTCGAAAATGAAACATACATATTGGCCATACGGCAGCCCCTTAAAAAGGTAATATAAATAATTGGCAACACGGCAACCCCTTGAAATAGTAATATACATAGTGGCCATATGGCAGCCCCTTGAAAAGGTAATATAAATAATTGGCCACACGGCAACCCCTTGAAAAGGTAACATACATATTGGCCATACGGTAGCCGCCTTGAAAAGTTAACATTTATAGTTGGTCATACGGCAGCCCCTTGAAAAGGTAACAACTATTTGACCATACGGCAGCCGCCTTCAAAAGGTAACATAAATAAGTGGCCATACGGCATCCCCTTGGAAAGGTAACATACATATTGGCCATACGGCAGCCCCTTGGAGAGCTAACATACATATTGGCCATACGGCAGCCGTCTTGGAAAGGTAACATACGCATTGGCCATACGGCAGCCCCTTGGAAAGGTAACATATGTATTGACCATACGGCAAACCATTGGAGAGTTAACATACATATTGGCTACACGGCAGCCCCTTGGAAAGGTAACATATGTAATGACCATACGGCAGCCCCTTGGAAAGGTAACATACGTATTGACCATAAGGCAGTCCCTTGAGAAAGGTATCTCTTTTATTTCAAAACAAGTAAGTAAGAAACATTAGTATACCCCGGGAAAGTGCACTAGTGTAGATGGTTGACAAATAACATCCACTATAAATTATGTAGCACTGACGATTCGGTTAAAATGTTTATGTAAACTTATTGTTTAAATTGTGAAATAGTTTTTGTTAAAGTTGAAATCTATGATTTTCACCACTAATGCATTAAACAATCGAATAGTATGTTACAGCTAAAAGAAAACAGTGACCCTGATAATGACATACCAAGTGTATATGTGTTTAATATTTCACATTTCTTTTTTTTTAATGAAAATAAAAAGCGGTAGAAGAGCATGAAAAATAGGGACGGGCGGGGATGATAATTTAGCAGTTGATTTATTATGGTAATTTGCAATATGTTTATCAATAAACACGCGTTCTTTGTTCACAGTTAGTTGATGAGGACTTCAGAGAAGATTGAACTCAATCCAACTTAGCGTTCTCTTGCAATTAAGTCATTATCAGTACTAACAAGCAATCTGACAATCTTACTTGTAAATTTTGAAACATCTTTGTTTTCTCTGTTAATGAATTGACACTCTTCTGGCATCTTTATTTGCTTTTAAATTCATATATTTCAAAATGTGTTTATCAGAAGAAAAAAATTGTATTACATTGAAACACGTGTTTTAAGATTAAACTCATAGTTATTGTTTCTAAGAAACAGTGTTGGTTTACCTATAACTCACAAAACTCGGTCAATTTCTTTGTTTGTCTTCGTTACATAATACTTTTTTTTCAAACTTCATTTCTCATGAAACAATTGTACGTCGGTTCTTTTCTTATCAATTTGTTTTATTGGTCTCGTATTTTCATGCCTGTTGTTGTTTGTTCTTTCTGATTTTTTTATGATATTTAACACTAGATAGTTTTCTTTACATATAAAAAAACATCAGGTGCAAATTGCCTGTAATGCTTGGGAATTGCCTGTAATGCTTGGGAATTGCCTGTAATGCTTGAGAATTGAAGAATAAGTTACTAAATCACAAGTAAAGCTCGGTGAATTGATTCATGACAAGTTTAAACTGCACCAAATAACGTCATGAATTGTATTTTAAAACGCTTATTGTTTGAAATGGAAGCGTGCGTTATTGTGCTTGATTATCGTATACAAATGCAGGATTTTAAAGGCGCTCTTCTCGCCTCAAATGATCTTTTGTTGGCTGATGAGAAGGCACCAAATAATATCAGAAAAAAATAGTTTCTATGAAAACAGTTACGCAACAAAGAAAATAATAAAACAGCACACTTAGTTTTATTAAGACCGATCACGAAGCGTAATGGAATACGCAAGTGTAACTACTACGCCAAACTACTTGGGAACAAATAATGTTTACAGGTTTCAGAGATATATCGGCGAATAAATTACGCTTATTTGAACATTTTCATTTTAAATTAAAAAAAAAACGCTTCTTATGATTCTGATAGATAATACTATTTTCATTGCTTTACTTCGTATGATGTGGTTGTTGCAATGCTTTGATTTCAGATATTTTTAAACGTTACCCTCTCTCTTTGTTATCACAGATAAACAGTTTGCTTGGTGTTTTTACATACGCCTATATTTCTTATGTATCAGAAGGTATGTTAGTGCGAAACGCCTGTACATCATAGAAATGGAGGAAAGGCAACAACAGAACACTTACATAGTTGTGGCATTGTAGTCTTAAACTGTTCTCAGTCACCACAGTAAACACAGTGAGAGAGGAAACGCATTGGATGGTTTTGTGAATGGACCTTCAATCATTTTTTGAATGGGTTTAACGACATTTTCAGCACATGAGGTTATTCATAGCATTGCAGTTTCATTAGTTGAGATACAAGATACAAGAAACTTTATTTACTGTCAGATGTACACATAAATACACTAACTGTAAAGCTATTTGCCGACAGAGGCAGACGTCAGAATGAATCGGAGTAGAACCACCGCCCTTCCGCAGTAGCATGCAAACTTTCTGACAGTTTTTGGACCGAGCTGAGCTCAATTCCACGACCTCGACGGTGATAGAGTTAACTGATACATGCCAGTGCCTTTGGTCACTCAGTCATAGAGGACCCTATAAACGCTGAAGCCTAATTGTTTATTGCTGACTACTAATCAAGAAAGGGAAACATATGTTTAGAAATATTAGCATGCATAATAAATGTATTATTTATAAATGTATATTATTTAATGTTGTAACATTCTTGCATAGCCTACCGGACAAGGATTTCCGCGTATTTTTACCTGGAGCGGAATTTTCATCCTACTACCCTTCCGCGCGCTCATCCTATTCGCTGTGACATATTGGAACAATATGACGTGACGTATTAAAACACATGACGCAATATATTTGACTTGATGCTTTAAAAGCCATCGTAAAATTTAATAAAATTTATTCAATTTGTTTGATAGACAAGAAACATAATCTTACTTGACTTTTTCGGTTCGGATAGAAAATTCCGTCCCTTGCAGGGCATCTTTCCCTCCAAAAACAGTTATTTATCTGAACGGAATCTTCTATTTGAACCCCAATCAATGTAAAAGTTGATAATGAATTAATGTTTATTAATGAAAAATAAATTTTAATGTTACTGTTCGTATGGCTTATCAGGGCTATTGATGTTGGTATAGTAGGCGCAAATCTATTTATAAATTACATTTCGGAAACAAAACATCTGGTAGGCTAAACTTGAAATACTAGAACACTCAAATTACATCGGGGTAAAATAGTTTTAAGCGGAGCGGTAGTTCAGTGGATAGAATATTGGTCGCTCACACCAGAGATTTAAGGTTCGATCCCAGCTCGGTTAATATAAATTCTGAGCTGTGAGTTTAATTCGCGAACGAACTAAAATATATTATCATAAACCTATCAAATTTAGAAAACAGCAGACTCTGTTTTCATCGAAAATCTTCAAAGACTCAATCTTAACATTTGTAAAGTACATTTTTATTCTCCATTTAGATTATTCTGCAGCCAACATTTCAATAATATACGTCTTCAGATAAAGTTGTGAGAAAAAAAATCTGAGTAATTTCAGAATTTCCACAATGTGAGTTTAATGCCAGCTGGAGTAGAAAGGTTATCGTATTTAGATTTGTTCAAATTAAACTGGATAATATATGCGATAAAAATTGTAGTAACTTCTCTTGCAAGAAATCTTTATTTGATAAAATACCATTTAACGTTGGAGGGAAAATACACTTTATATCATTCTCTGTCTCATTAAACCTCGTTTGTAAGCTTGTTGATAAGATCAAATAAACTTAAATTGCCATGGTTTCATCCAGTAACATGTTAGATTTTCTGGGTATTTTATTTCTAAATTTTATCATTTAGGTAACTAAAGGCAAGAGCTTACCCTCCATTGTAGTTGATGTATATCGGTAGACACTTTCCTTTCCGTCGAGTCCGTTTACTTTGTAGTTTTAAAAAGTTTGTATATGGAACGAATTTAGTTTTTTCAAAATTAAATTTTAATCCATTGGAAGATTGTAAAAAGTTTAACATTTTATTCACATACTCATCAGATTCATTAAAAGCTACACTAATATCACGTTGTCTTTCTTTAACGTTTCTCTGATTTGTATTATCAAAATTTGGATTATCTTGATTAAAACCTTCACTTCGATCTTTTGCATCTTCTATAGTATCGTTAACAATCCTTTTGATTTCCATGGCGCGTTTACCCATTTCTGGACTGATGTTCTCACTAGTGTAATTACTTTTATTGAGTCTTTTTCTGAATGTAAATATATGTGGCTGATCCAGCGGCTCTTGAAAGTTTCTTTTAAAATCTTTGTTCTGGAACAGGCCATGGTTTCTGTCGTGAAGCGTGGGTAGTTGGTTTATTGCGACAAGTATTGCACAAAACGATAGAACTCCACATGCAAGAATAGCCACTCGGACCTTCAGTTTCATGTTCTTCTGTATCACACTCATTTACGTAAATATAGCATTACCCGTATGTTGATATGACGCTGCTATACCTCGCCGCAAGTCTGCAATGGTGTATCTCTGTGTTCCTGCATTTATTTAGTTACATGTGAATTCATCCTCCGATAAACTCCATGTAAAGGTTCACATCATACGGTTATTAAATCGTTTATCAGTTCACTTAAACGCATACTTCTTAACGTTTTCCTTTTCACATTAATATGTGTGACATGTATCTTATATAGTATTGTGATGTGATATGTATGTAATATTGTATTGTGATGTGATATGTATCTAATATTGTAGTGTGATGTGATATGTATGTAATATTGTATTGTGATGTGATATGTATCTAATAGTGTAGTGTGATGTGATATGTATCTAATATTGTATTGTGATGTATCTTGTTTTCCGACTGACTCAATCAAAGTTGGTGATAGTTACTCAATTAGGAAACCTTGAAACTTGGAAATCTGAAACAGAAGAATATAATATTTAGATACACTTTATTTTATTTACATTTCACGATGTACAACAATCATTTGCCTGTGTAGTTTTAATTTTAGTTTTTCATAACCACATTGATCAACTTTTACGTTATACTTAAGTAGGTTTTATTCTTTATTTAAATATCATGGTTAATACACTGTATATACATAATGAAAACTAATCCTCACATCTAACAAATGAATATTCCATTCTCTATAAAGAATTATAAAAGACTATATTTAAAAAAACTGTCAAAATATGTTTTAACACATTATCACACATCCATGTCCCATTTCCGTTTATATATCTGCATATTTATTGATAAACATGCATAATATTAAACATAAACTATTTAACAATACAAGTGTTAACGGCTATATACACAGTAAAGAATGAGAGGCCGGTGCTAATCTTGACATATAGTCTAAAATGTTATTTAAAGAATATATGATTACAATGTGAAGAGAAAAAGTTGCTTCGCAACCGCTGTTCAAAGCGTTTGTATGTTTGTACGGCAAACTGTCATGTTAAATGTTTTTAGCAGCAGCTATTATTTTCGTGTTTTCACTGCAGCGTTTAACAGTCGTTTTTTATAAAATATGAATCGAAAGAGCAAACTTGGATTGTAGTGTCAATTCAATGCAATCAAAATAGTTAATATCTTGTAATGTATATCATTAAATACTTATATAGATGTAAGTCCTTGATATTATGGATACATTCAAAACATTTTACTCATTTGAAAGTAATGTAGAATTATTATTGAATGGAACCTACAAAACAAATACAAACCCCTGTTTTCTAACCATATAAAAACCCTCTCTCTCACTCAAAAATCAAACAACATTGCGAACAAAAACGTTAACGATTTATATGGTTGAAGTTTGTATGTGTACACATGTTTCCATTTATATTGCTAAATACAAGTTGAACATTTATAAATTATATATTAAATAGAGTTATTGATGCCCGACCAATAAAAACTATACGGTATGCAATAAATTATGTGTAGATGTATGTATGTAATATTTGACATTTACTACATTTACCATGATGTCAAATATCCTATTACCCTACACTTTCCTACAAACTTTTAAGTGTGTTAAAATCACAAGTTATTGACATTTAACATAAAATAAATGCATTGATGCCCAACCAATAAAAACACACTGTTTGCAAAACGCGCGTATACTATGACACCATGCAAGGAATGTGATATAAATTATGTTGATATAAAGTTAATACGAATCTTTTGCCGAACGCAAAAAATTACTTAATCAACATAGACTATAGATATAGATATAAAAGTATTCTTTTATAGTTTGAATTAACTACATTTTGGTTAAAAACAATGTTTTTATAAATGCCAAATTAAATCATGTATTTTATATTTGATATAGATTTTTTACAGATTATATATCAATTCCATTTAATGTGTTATATAATGTATATTTGATGTGACATTTTAATTGTTAATATCACAAAACTATATAGTGTACGTTTCAATAAAATCTGTAGTCTGTATTCTATTCTGTATGTTTTTCATGCTATTTTCATACTTACAGACGATTACGCAAAATGATATATTTGGAAATTTGTATTTAAGCTTGCCGCCATGACGATAACACCGAGTGATATATTTGGCTATTTATAGAATATAAACATGATAAACCATGAACATTAATATGCATATTTTTATATATTAGAAAATAAAACAATTACAATACGTATCATATAAAAAGTAACAGTGTATAACATTATAGTAAAAAAATAACGTTACATGTTTTAATTAAACAGTCACTCTTGTAAGCTTATATTATCATAACAAATACAAGATTTAAAAAAAACTAACTTAACCATTGCATATTTAAATATCTAAACATATTTATATGATATAATTAAAAGAAATATGGAGAAATGAATATGTCCTACCATTATTGGTAAAAAAAACAAAAAAGACAAAACAAAAAAAACAAAACATGTTTTACTTATTACAATAAAACTCACATGTATAACTTTAATACAATAACTTCAAGAACTCCTAGAATAGCCAAACTAACAGTGTCACTTGACCATTGTCACTTTACAAATGATCATAAATCCATATCACGCCTGTCGGCGATGCAACCAACGTAAAACAAGTAGACCGATCACATTAAAAAGCAGCACACGTAGCAGCTATACAACAATCACGTACCGCTGACTAAAAAGTAGTACATCGCTCGAAATGCGATAAAACAATTGCAACATTTGCCATAAGCATTACTCACATATCGAAAATTTAAGCTTAACTTGGAAGTTACTGCTAGTTTATTTATTTAAATAGGAAACAGAACCATATAACGCCTACCAAATTGGAATAGTTGCCATAAGTTATAATGAAATATGCCACAATCCGAAAACCATACCACAAATAAGAGTTTCAAAATATCCAACCGATTTACCGAATTCCATAATCATGTCAATGTCTATATATTCTGTTGTATTGAATTTAATTTATAAGCCATACCTTTTAATGAAAATAATTCCCAAATGCTATAAATGTGGCCAATTAAATCCTCTTGTCAAACCCGCCTCTAAACCCCTTCCCAGCAAGCCCCAATAAATTTTTTTTACCAAGATACTTACCTCTGAAATTATCAAATGAAACAAAACACAACTTCAAACACATACCATACTGCTACATTTATGCATACAAATCATTAAAATTTAATCGTAGTTAAAAACGCAACAATATAAAACAATTAAAAAAATCCACTGCATGCACTAACCCGAAAACATATGTAAGAGTTGTATTTCCGATAGTACCGGTATCTGGAAAGTATTTGACTCAATTTGTCCTTATATACCCGCTGAACTGTTCTTCCAGACTGCCAATCGAATTTGATTGCGCGGTTTGTCTGATACAAATATAGGGAACCCAGACGAACTGCCTGCTATTGCTGCATGACTTGGAAACAAGCACGGGAAGTGACGAAAGAAAATGGTATACTGACAAGTCCGGATTGCATTTTAGTAAAAACAATAGTATTGTATCAAGATGAGTGTATAGTGTTTTTTTAAGTTAAAAAATATAGAATTATATAAATGTTATGGTATATATGATTTATGAAACAGTGTGTATTTGATTGATAAACCTTATTAGGTTGTATATTTCTTAATATGCCAGTATTAACGTTTTTGCTAATGTTAATTTAATTTGTATTGCACTTGTCCCTTTAATCAATATATAATAAGATATATACGGTTTGTGTTATATGATTTGTTATATGTAGCGTTATATTTAAACATATTAGATCAATTTGATATGGATTACAATGGAAGATGCAATATTACAATGTTATTCTCCATGAATACGTGATATTTGAAAAAGCTTATGAGCTATATGATAAACGATAAGTTATATAACATATATGCCATAAGATAAGCATTATACTGTATGTGATATATATTGTCTGTGATATAAGTTATAATATAATATCATATATAATACATATGATGTTCGATATAGCATATGTCATATATAAAATCGTATATATATATGATAAACAATAAGCGATATAACATATATGATGCATAATAAACGATATGTGATATAATATGATATGCGATACAATACATACAATATGCGCTAATGAGATGTGATTCGCGATATATGATATACATTGTACAACACATGATAGGCCTATACCTGATGTGATTTGCGATATATGATATACATTGTACAACACATGATAGGCCTATACCTGATGTATGATATAAGAAAAAAAATGATTTATATAAATATATATGTGTATATATCTCAGCAGCGATAGAAGTCTTGAGAAAGCACGTTAGACGCATAAGTATTAAAACTGAAAACCTTTGTTTTCTGTTTTGTACACGGTTAAACGATTTTTTGAAAAACACGAACATATATATAAATTGTTATTTATGTGCGTATATGGATGTATATGTATGTATGTATAATGTATATGGGTGTAAAGTTTATAATGTATCGATTTATGTTTGCCATCATGTATATGTAAACTGTCCTCAAAGGTCTAAGGCCATCTGGAAATATAAAGATAAAACTTGTAAAACTTGTAGAATATTGGCGACGGAGGATCTTCGGTTATAAACAAGAGGTTAGGTTCTTGGCAAATCGAAACTATACACACACATATACATACACCCCCCCCCCCCCCACCCACACATATACATCCCCCATACACACACATACACCCACACGCTGGTGCTAACACCAACTTATACAGCTGACGACATACTTTGTTCGGTCACTTATTACAATGTCAATATACGCATTCCTTGTGTTGGACCTGACTCGTACAGACAATGGGACATTAATTAACTTGTCAACATAACATCCAGCTTAAGTGGAATAACTTCTAATCACTCACTGCACAATGATTCAATGACACACCGCAGTCTAGATAACACTAGCGACAACATAGAAATGTTGAATTTTCTCTGCCTGACAACACAAACAAATCGCAGGGAGTCTATACGAACCTTTAATATTAATTAAAACTAACATAATGTTGTGAAAGAGTGAAATTCGTCGGTTTTTAAAATTTAGAGATTGATAAAGTAAAAAAAAATATAATGAGAAACCTTACATAAATCAAAACCACGATTAACAAAACACACAGAAGTGGAGTTATATAAAAATGAGATGACCGCAGCGGTAATATAGGGGTAAAGCGTCTACCTCGCATGCGGAAGATCGTGGGTTCGATCCCCGGTAGGGTCATACTAAAGACTTGATAAATGGTGCTAGAAGCTTCATCGCCTGGCGCTCAGCATATATAGAATATTTCTAGGTCTGGTCAGCCCGGTCAACCCACCCAAAAACAACAATGACTAACAAACAATACAAAATCGAGGTCCATATGCACGTTTAGTCTACGTAGTCAGACCTATAATGGTATTGAGTAATAAACTGTCTGACAGTCCCTAAAAATACATTAAAACCAAAACTCCTTATCTAATTTTTATATTATACCGAATAATTTTAAACGAAATACGAAAGTTACATTTTTTTTTATTCCGTTGGGACACAAACAAACCCCTTTTAAATTGAGGTAATAGTACATTTTGTTTAATGGACTAATGACGTCATTCCTGGTTCATATACTAATATTTAAACATATGACATCACATTGAAAAAAGAAGAAAATGTGAAAATGAGGGATTAAATGTATATTTAGCTAATAATACATGGTGCTAACTGAGGTTCATAATAATTTATACAAATCTACGGAAAGGGCAGTCAGACTTAAGTTGGAGTATGAACTGTGTCACTACTGGATTGGATGTATTATGACGATGCTTTTACGACAGCTCTATCAGGTTTATGTCAAAAAATGTTTTCATCTACAATATACTGTTATAATGATTTATTTAATTCCCTGCCTGCCTGCCTGCCTGCCTGCCTGTCTGTCTGTCTGTCTGTCTGTCTGTCTGTCTGTCTGTCTGTCTGTCTGTCTGTCTGTCCAATTTTTCCTCATCTGCTCTCCTTTAAAGTATTGATACATCATGACAATTATGACATATTAAATTTGAGCACATGCAATTTTACGTGCAGCTATGCATATCAGAAAAATAACCATATAAAACAAATGATCTTATAAAAAAGAGAATGCATGGGTAAGGTCTTCCTATCCATTTCAGCAGACCAACATGTTAAGTGTTCAGCGCTAATTACCAGCGGAAATCTAATATCTAAGTTCCACAATTTATTTCATGTTCTTTGATGCATGCCGCGGGGTACAGCACCCAATTAACATTACAGGAGTCTAACAGCTGGTATCAAAGAGAATTACGTAACAAAACAAGATCTTAAAAGCTATATTCATTTTATTGTCGTAATTAAAAGTGCTTATATAAATATATATTTAATAAGCGATTGCATAGCGCGATAAAACCTTCTTTGAATAACCCACATAATTGCGAACGCGATACAGCAAGAACCGATGCTACGGTTGTTTTAAGGGTGTGATATTAGAATAATTATTGATATAAAACGTACACTATCAGATAAGTTGAATAAAAACTGAGTCATTCGCTTATAAGTTGCTTTGTATCAATATAGAGAAAGGTCGAAACCTAACATGGCTACCATATCTGCCCCGGTCCTTATTTACTGTACACAATTATATGATATTGGTATTAAACACACGTGTATGTGATTAAGATATTTTTTTTATTGCAGATTGTATTTATTATATTTCTTATCAACAATCGTCTGGTCCGATTATCATGGTTTATGTTTATCATGGTTTTAAAGTAACAACCACTGTCATATCTAGTCCGATTCTCATGGTTTGTATTTATCATGGTTCTTTACAGCCACCGTTATGTTAATCTAAATCAACGACGACGTTTGCTTTTCTAAAAGAATAACGTCTTGACAAGTGCAGAAAAAACGTTTGAAAATGGAAGTAAGATCTGATTGGCTGAAACAAACACACCTCTTCAACGGGTATTTTTAATACAATTTTAAAAGTATTTATTCCGAATGAAGTCATTGCAGTTATCATGTAAACGATGTTTGTCAAATAGAAAGTTTCTGATAATAAAAATGAACATAGAAATAAACATCCCAACGATAATCTTTTTAAAAACTATGGACATCTCCGCGGTTATCCGAATGTTTGAATCTACCAATAAAAAACTTTATCAGGTTACCGTTACATTTTTATTCCGGTCGAACCTTTCAAGACGTTTGTCTTTAAAAAACGCAAGCATCGCAGATTATTAAGACTTCCGCAATGTCTGATCCGATTTTCATGGTTTGTATTTATCACGGTTCTCAACAACCCCTTCATGTCTGATCCGATTCTATCACAGTTTTCAACAAACCCCGACATGTCTGGTCCGATTCCATCACAGTTTTCAACAAATCCCGACATGTCTGGTCCGATTCTATCACGGTTTTCAACAACCCCCGTCATTCCTGGTCCGATTCACGGTTTTCAACAACCCCCGACATGTCTGGTCCGATTCTATCACGGGTCTCAACAACCCCCGTCATGTCTGACCCGATTTATCACGTTTTTAACAACCCCCGACATGTCTGGTCCGACTCTATCACGGTTTTCAACAACCCCGTCATGTCTGATCCGATTCTATTACGATTTTCAACAATCCCCGACATGTCTGGTCCGATTCTATCACGGGTCTCAACAACCCCCGTCATGTCTGACCCGATTTATCACGTTTTTTTAACAACCCCGACATGTCTGGTCCGATTCTATCACGGTTTTCATCAACCCCGTCATGTCTGGTCCGATTCTATCACGGTTTTCAACAACCCCGTCATGTCTGGTCCGATTCTATCACGGTTTTCAACAATCCCCGACATGTCTGGTCCGATTCTATCACGGTTTTCAACAACCCCGTCATGTCTGGTCCGATTCTATTACGGTTTTTAACAACCCCCGACATGTCTGGTCCGATTCTATCACGGTTTTCAACAACCCCGTCATGTCTGGTCTGATTCTATTACGATTTTCAACAATCCCCGACATGTCTGGTTCGATTCTATCACGGGTCTCAACAACCGCCAAGTCAAATCCGATTTGCATGGTTTGTACTTATCACAGTTTTGAACAACCGCCGTCAAGTCCGATCATTATAGTTTACTAAACAATCACTGTCAGTTATGGTCCGGTTCACGTACTTGGTCTCCTGTACCTGTCTGTATACATATATATATTACGTCATTGACATTCCTCTCCGAGGAAGTTAGACTGGTTATTAAGTAACATCAGTAGATAGTTATCTTTGCATTAACAAGCTATTGTTTTTGTAACCAGTCCAAACTAATAAACTATTCAAATATGTTGTTAGTAGTTGATACAAAACAGCACATACTATTACCACTTTGTTTTGATATTTTTATTTGGCAAGAGATGTTTTATTGGTAATAATGATTTCAGAGTAAAGTCATCTAAAATACTTTTGACACTATTCATTGTGTACTTTATATTTCTATAGTCACTTCATAGCAAATCAGTGGAGTTTTCATTTTTTTGTATTGAAATTAATCACTCATTTGCCGTAGGTTATTCATATTTGATTTATATTGTGAGTTTACTGGAAAAATGTTACATGTCTATTCGTTCAACATGTATGTATATAAGGAAACGAATTTATTTCGTTACCATAAACAATAAGTCACTTATAATTATTGATATGGATAAAGGTAAATCGAAAAATTTTCATTTACTTTATCGTTATTATACTATCTCTAGAAATAATTTTATCGCTAACTTTACTGAATGTTGCTTGTGAGAATTTTCGGTTGCTTTAATATGTTTGCATGTATTTTTGTATTACTATTGTCTCTAGAATTTCTTATAGCTAACTATACATATCTAAAATATAGTGTGTGCTACCACTACTACCACTACTTCATTGATTATGAAATTACACTTATAGAATTATGAATTCATTAATCATATATAAAAAAAAACATTTAATAAATATCATCATTATGCGAGAGTAAGAACAAAGATAATGCAATTTGTAGGATATTGTTTTTATAACTTGTGTACATTCTTCTATCTAGTTATTTCCCTGAAGATGTATATTGAGTGTAAAATATGATTAACTACGTCTGGCTTCAGTTAAAGATATAAACAAAACAATAAAAATAAAAGATGAATTAATAAGTACTATTTTCTGCTATTTCATCCATTAATTATCGAAATATATTGTTTTTACTTTTCTTGATAAATGGAAGATTTGTTTAAATTGAATATTTATATGTTCATCATCTGCTAACTTAATAACGGTTTATTCATTATCTTGTGCAAATGCCACTGTCTGCACAGGCATTGGTCAAATATTTCTTTAATCAAAATATCCTCACTTAGTTTTTTATGTAAATTATTATAAATTTTTATCCGCCGAAGTGAAATTTTGAAATCAGCACTATCATATTTTGGTAATGGCAAATTGACTTTAATTAATATTCACTATATTTGTTCTATTTATTATTTCATGTTTGATTTTTCACTGTAATAGTAGCTTTAAGCATAATATGAAATATACATTAGATAATATTGATAGTGCTCCTTACTTCGTGCTTAACAATAAAAAAACAAGACTTTGATAGGTAGAATAAATGGTGAACATTTATTTGCATGCTATTTTCAATTAATGTTTTTAACAAAACCACCACAACTACAACCACCGGCAGCAGCAGCAGCAACAGCAACACCAGCAACACCAGCAGCACCACCACTACTACCAGCAGCAACAGTAGTACAACATCCACCACCACTAGCAGCAGCAGCAGCACCACCACCACCACTACCAGCAGCAGCAGAAGCAGCAGCACCACCACCACTACACGCAGCAGCAGCAGCACCACCACCACAACCACTACTCGCAGCAGCAGCAACAGCAGCAGCAGCAGCAGCACCACCACCACCATCACACCCACCACCACCACCACCAATACCATCACCACCACCAACATCACTACTCGCAGCAGCAGCAGCAGCAGCAGCAGCAGCAGCACCACCACCACCACACAATCACCCCCACCACCACCACCAGCACCCCACCACCACTACCACCACTAATACCATCACCACCACCAACATCACTACTCGCAGCAGCAGCACCAGCAGCAGCAGCAGCAGCACCACCACCACCACCACCACCACTACCAGCAGCAGCATCATCATCAGCAGCAGCACCGCCACCACCACCACCATTACCAGCAGCAGCACCACCGCCACCATCACCACTACCAGCAGCAACAGCGGCAGAACCACCACCACCATCGGCAGCACAATTGTCAAATAAAACCAATACTTAATAATATTCCAAATATCATACTGTTTTGCTTGACTCGTCTTATTTTATACCGCAATTTTGTTAATAGACTGTTAGTGTGTTAAGTTTATTCTCACATAAAGCATCATCGCTGCATGGCGGTGTTTGCCTTAATGGAAGAAATATCTAAATAAATCCAAACGAGGTGCGAATGACAAACTCACAGTAATTTTATCATTTACTTCGAAATCGGTATGAAATACAAGCCAGCCGTTGATACACATTTATTTGACATAAACATGAATTTGTCAATGAAAACACGAACTAATAATGTTGTAATTGGGATTTTACCGCTCTGTTGTCAGGTGACAAACGTCTAACAAGAACGGATGGTCGTTTCTCGTGAACTTTGTATACCCATCTAACGGACGTGTATGGCCCTGTGACAATATAATTGTAAATTAGACTAATATTGGTTGTACACGACAACATTAAATTAAATACACATGAGAAAAAGTGTTCTGTTTTTTCTTACATTTATAGATGTGTATTTGATAATGTACATATGCACACTGGGATGATAGTCGACGCCCGCCACATCTCATCTTTAATTAAGTTTTAAACGCTATAAATGTCTAAAAAAAAAAAAGATTATTTTTGAAATGGATAAAACGCATCTAATTATCATGAATAATTACAATCTGAATGGTTTGGTATATCAAATCCACGTGACAAAATCGATGTTTCAATAGGAGTTGCAAACTTGAAACGAAATTCCCATTCTAAAAATAGACTTCACTTAATTACTGCTTGACGACCATCACATCGTTATACGAGCACTTTCTAAGATGAAACAAATTTTACAACGTGTAAACCTATATGACGGATCAAACTGAAATTAAAATGAAAACACATGACTCATTTAATACGTCACACAATAATGTAATTCTAAGTGGGAAATTCATTTTAGTCTAACCAAGGATGAGTAGCCAAAGTTAGGAAACCATTTTCAATATATTATTTTGGCATGTTTACATAGATATCCTTTTGGCAATGCGGTGACAATGAGTATATACAGGCATGAAATATTTGGGGTGGGGTGGGGGATGTTTTAAACCAATTTTAAAATTTTGAAAAATCCTGATATACTCCCTTTAATGTCAGTGAAATAATATTTTTATTTCATCCAGTGATCCCCGATGTGGTATGGTCACGAGTGGTAAAGCCACTTTCAATTGTTTACGAATGATAATTTATTCCACTGATATCTCACTACAACCACCAACCAATTTTATTTTTATTATGTGATTTTCAGCTTTGCTTACCATTGAATTTATTAATCTAAATAACTGAAGCATCTCTATAAATTATCACAAAGCATACTATAAAAATGCATTTATCATATTATATATACAGGGTTTTATTCTTTATTTAAGTATCACCATGGTAAATACACAGCAGGCACACAATGTAAAACACATATTACATTTAACAAATAACCGTACCATTCTATAAAAGAATTACAAGAAACTATATTAAATAGAATGTCAAAACATATTCTAAACCACTTTATCACACATCATAGCACATTACTGTTTGAGATTTGTATGTTAATTGAAAAATGAGAGACCGCTGCTATCATTGGCATATATTCTGTTGTTATTGTTATATGCCGTTTAGTGTCGATTTTAACATTTTTTCAAATATATCGCGGCGGTATTTACTTAAGACAGTATTCTAAGCGCTGTCACACTGAAGTACAATGCCGCAGTCGCATAAGATGATACCCCACCCAGTCACATTAAACTAACACCGAGCCGTTTCACAAAATAACTTACGATAAAAAAAGGTCGTAAACGTAAAGTTTATATCGTTCATAAAATTTTAAATATTAATCCAAATGAACCAAACTTCGTGTTGAATAATTCAGAAAATGATATGTTTTCTGAAAATACAATATTTAATGCAAAATATTGTGAATACGTTTACGACTGATTTTTATCATTAGTTATTTCGTGAAACGCAACCCCGGTCGGCTCGGTGTTAGTATAATGTGATCTAGCATTATCCTTTTAATGCCGATCGCCAAGCGAAAAAGTTCCTAGTACTATTTTCAAATCTTTGGTACGACCCGGCCGGTGATCGAACCCAATACATTCAGCATGCGAGGCGGACGCTCTACCACAAGACCACCGCTGCGGTTGACATGTATTCTAAAACGTTATTAAAAGTATATGTGATTATAATGGATACATGTATATTTCAAATCGAATGCATACGTGGTAGTAATAGCACGTGACAAAATAGCGTGCAGTGAACTTAACCAAATAGGAGATTGAAATGAAAAAAATATAAGAGTGTAATTTGAAAACAGGGTGAGCCTATCTGAATATGGGTCCATAATGACACTTTTGTTAGCGGCTGTTTGTCATTGGTTCAGATGTATTATCGCGAGTCACACACTCACGGCTTCAACTTCTCTTAATTATTTACAAATGTTCCGTGACATATTCCATTATGTTTTAATATCTCGTAATCAACTGCACAGAAACATTACGTTTCATAAGACACAAATGGATTTCCATTTGAAGAACTTTAAGAATAGGCTAAGAGTCATTAGTCTTATCAGACAACTGAAAACATACGTTACTTACCATACCAATGCAATATCGTATACACCACACACTCAAGATAATAGAATATACAAAATGAAGACAATAGAATACAACTGAAGACAAAAGAATGCAACTCAAGACAATAGAATACAACTGAAGACAATAAAATACAACTGAAGACAATAGAATACACAAACTCAAGACAACAGAATACAACTCAACACAATAGAATGCAACTCAAGACAATAGAATACAACTCAAGACAATAGAATGCAACTCAAGACAATAGAATACAACTGAAGACAATAGAATACAACTGAAGACAATAGAATGCAACTCAAGACAATAGAATACAACTCAAGACAATAGAATTCACAAACTCAAGACAATTGAATACACAAACTCAAGACAACTGAATACAAACAACTCAAGAAAATTGAATACACAAACTCTAGACAACTGAATACACAAATTCAAGTCAATAAAATACACAAATTCAAGACGATTGAACACACAAAGAGCAACTATTTACTTAAAGAATTAAATAATGTAAAAACATACAGAAATTTGAACAGACATCCAATAAAAGTTAGATTCAGTACGATAATAAAACTAACTTAAAGTGTTAAGCAAAATCGATTTAACTAAAGAGTAAGTCTTAGAGATAGTTTGACTGTTCGATCAATATATACAATACATCTATTTACACTAACAGATCAGTAGCCAACTATATCTTCACATGTAATTGATAACATAGTAACATGCTTTATCGCTTAAAAGAGTAGAATGATTCAGGGACAACTTTAATAATTCAGAAGAATTGTAGATACAGTAAAGGTTTCATCTTCCAATATAATAAATATATATTCAGTAAAGCTAGATCTTCCAATTCAATTAAAAGGTTTGATCCTCCAATACAATTATTAATAGATACAGTAAGGTTTGATCGTCCAATACAATTAATAGATACAATATGGTTTGATCTTCTAATAAAATAAATAGATACAGTAAAGCTAGATCTTCCGATTCAATTAAAAGGTTTGATCCTCCAATACAATTATTATTAGATACAGTAAGGTTTGATCTTCCAATACAATTAATAGATAGAGTAAGGTTTTATTTTCTTATATAATAAATAGCTACAGTAAGGTTTGATATTCCAGTTAAATTAAAATGTTTGTTCCTCCAATACAATAAATAGATACAGTAAGGTTTGATCTTCTCATATAATAAATAGATACAGTAAATGTTTGATCTTCCAATACAATTAATAGATAAAGTAAGGTTTGATTTTCTTATATAATAAATAGATACAGTAAGGTTTGATGTTCCAGTTAAATTAAAATGTTTGTTCCTCCAATACAATAAATAGATACAGTAAGGTTTGATCTTCCAATACAATAAATAGATATAATATGGTTTGATCTTCTAATATAATAAATAGATACAGTAAAGCTAGATCTTCCGATTCAATTAAAAGGTTTGATCCTCCAATACAATTATTAATAGATACAGTAAGGTTTGATGTTCCAGTTAAATTAAAAGGTTTGTTCCTCCAATACAATTAATAGACACAGTAAGGTTTGATCTTCTTATATGATCAATATATTCGGTAAAGCTAGATCTTCCAGTTCAATTAAAAGGTTTGATCCTTCAATACAATTAATAGATACAATAAGGTTTGATTTTCCAATATAATGAATATATTGAGTAAAGCAAGATTTTCCAGTTCAATTAAAAGATTTGATCCTCCAATACAATTCATACATACAGTAAGGTTTGATAATCTAATATAATAAATAGATACAGTAAAGGTAGATCTTCCAGTTCAATTAAAAGGTTTGATCCTCCAATACAATTATTTATAGATACAGTAAGGTTTGATGTTCCAGTTAAATTAAAAGGTTTGTTCCTCCAATACAATTATTAATAGATACAGTAAGGTTTGATGTTCCAGTTAAATTAAAAGGTTTGTTTCTCCAATACAATTATTAATAGATACAGTAAGGTTTGATGATCCAGTTAAATTAAAAGGTTTGTTCCTCCAATACAATTAATAGACACAGTAAGGTTTGATCTTCTTATATGATTAATATATTCGGTAAAGCTAGATCTTCCAGTTCAATTAAAAGGTTTGATCTTCCAATACAATTAATATATACAATAAGGTTTGATCTTCCAATACAATAAATAGATACAGTAAGGTTTGATCTTCCAATACAATTAATAGATACAGTAAGGTTTGATCTTCCAATACAATAAATAGATACAATAAGGTTTGATGTTCCAATACAATAAATATATACAGTAAGGTTTGATCTTCTAATACAATAAATAGATACAGTAACGGTTTGATCTTCCAATATAATAAATAGATACAGTTAGGTTTGATCTTCTTATATAATAAATAGCTACAGTAAAGTTTGATCTTCCAATACAATTAATAGATACAGTAAGGTTTGATCTTCCAATATAATAAATAGATACAGTAAGGTTTGATCTTCCAATATAATAAATAGATACAGTAAGGTTTGATCTTCCAAAACAATAAATAGATACAGTAAAGTTTGATCTTCCAATACATTTAATAGATTCAGTAAGGTTTGATCTTCCAATATAATAAATAGATACAATAAGGGTTGATCTTCCAATATAATAAATAGATACAGTAAGGTTTGACTATTCAATAGGGGTGATACTATAATAAACAAACATTTTACTTATACATTAAAGATTGATCTTCCAATACAACTGACAGAAACGGTAAGAAACTTAATATTTCAATATAATTGATAGAAACTATAATCAATTCAATTAGGATGAGAGATATGGATGCGAATCAGACCATTTAATGTAAATCGATAGTGACAGGTACAGTCTTGGACCGATTATTTTATTATGTACATATATTTATTCATGTAGTTAGGGTAATGCTTCTTTCCAATTTTGCGACTTTAGTTGGACATGTTGGACATATCATTTCTTAACATTTGGACATTCAATATAATAGTGAATTGAAATGTACGTAAATGCAGATATTTTAACCAAACTAGGTAGATTCAAAGACTTTGGCTTTCTTACTCTCACGAAGACATGTGTATAATTAATTATACACGTATTTCAGTAGAATTAAGACTGACGAAAAGTAAGAGTCATTTAAACAGGGAAAGTCAATCAAAAGCAACTTCAAATCAAGTTGTTTTATCAGACTTTGTTTAAACATGCTCAAAGATGCATTTGCCATTCGACCATGCAGCTGAGTAAAAGCTTATTTTTATATGAAAAAGTCAGTCAGTGACATGACAGCGATAAGAATAATAAAATAAGAACTTAAATTGCAATGGACTTTGATATTTCTACATTTATTTTTAATGCCCAACGAATAGAAACGTTTTATAGTTTAAAAATGAAATATTTTGTAAATCAATAAATTGTATCTCATTTATGGCGTATAGCGTTTCTTTCAACATCCTCTCTGTCCTATCACAGTTGATTTACCAGGGGAAAAGATATGTATGCTTGCGTTTTATAGCTCTTGTCCATTGATGTATTACATCGCAGTCAGATGATATTTCTCCCAACACAATCACTTTATCCTGATATAAAACCGGAACCGGAACTGGAATCATTTCTCAACATAATGCTGTTTCCGTTTCTTTTCGAACTTAAGTGTATCTGAATACACTTCATCAGCGTTTTCTAGCATAATATAGACTGTTACTTCTATGAGTTGTTTACAGGTGTATTTTAAAGAAAACAGATGCTTCATTCTGAAAACCAAACTAGCAGCAAATTCTCAATGCTGTATTTATTAGAAGTAAATTGTTTATTTCAAATTGATCTGCAGAAATAATTTTCATTAACGATTTATTTTCTAATATGATATAGACTATTGTTTTTTATAACTTGTTGACATGTCGGAAGAAAATTAATCTCTTTTCTGATTCGGAACTAGAACCACATGCTCACTAATATATTCACTTGCAGTCCTTACTGAATACCAACAATTTATCTGTATAATCATATCCACCAACGTTCTCAGTATAACCTTGTTTATATAACTCGTTCACCAATGTTTCCCGTATAACCTATTGTTTCTAAAAAACTTGTTCACCAACGTTCTCAGTATAACCTATTGTTTCTAAAACTTGTTCACCAACGTTCCCAGTATAACCTATTGCTTCTATAACTTGTTCACCAACGTTCCCAGTATAACCTATTGTTTCTATAACTTGTTCACCAACGTTCCCAGTATAACCTATTGCTTTTATAACTTGTTCACCAACGTTCTCAGTATAACCTATTGTTTCTATAACTTTTTCACCAACGTTCCAAGTATAACCTATTGTTTCTATAACTTGTTCACCAATGTTTCCCGCATAACCTATTGCTTCTATAACTTGTTCACCAACGTTCTCAGTATAACCTATTGTTTCTATAACTTTTTCACCAACGTTCCAAGTATAACCTATTGTTTCTATAACTTGTTCACCAATGTTTCCCGCATAACCTATTGTTTCTAAAACTTGTTCACCAATGTTCCTAGTATAACCTATTGTTTCTATAACTTGTTCACCAATGTTTCCCGTATAACCTATTGTTTCTAAAACTTGTTCACCAATGTTTCCCGTATAACCTATTGTTTCTATAACTTGTTCACCAATGTTTCCAGTATAACTTATTATTTCTATCGCGTGTTAACCAATGTTCCCAGTATAACCTATTGTTTCTATAACTTGTTCACCAATTTTTCCAGTATAACCTATTGTTTCTATAATTTGTTCACCAACGTTTCCCGTATAACCTATTGTTTCTTTAACCTGTTCACCAATGTTCCCAGTATAACCTATTGTTTCTTTAACTTGTTCACCAATGTTTCCCGTATAACCTATTGTTTCTAAAACTTGTTCACCAATGTTTCCCGTATAACCTATTGTTTCTATAACTTGTTCACCAATGTTTCCAGTATAACTTATTATTTCTATCGCGTGTTAACCAATGTTCCCAGTATAACCTATTGTTTCTATAACCTGTTCACCAATGTTCCCAGTATAACCTATTGTTTCTTTAACTTGTTCACCAATGTTCCCAGTGTAACCTATTGTTTCTTTAACCTGTTCACCAATGTTCCCAGTATAACCTATTGTTTCTTTAACTTGTTCACAAGAGGTCGATGAAAACAATCGCTTTATGCTATCAGTGAACCCAAATCCTATTCTTAATGCTGTCTTCACTAACATTTCTCTTTAAATTCCAATTTCTTTGCAATAAAAAAATATTCATTAACGTTTTTTGTATAGCTTTTTGAAATACTAGCTTGTTTACGGACTTTTGTAATAAATATTTCAGGAAAGTGAACTTAATACCGCTGTTTCTTTCGCTGTCTCATCTGATACCGAATCCAAACCAGCGATAATATCTATTAAGGCATCTAATTTAATCAATTTAAGAAATAAAAAATGCGTTGCAATTATTGTAGGTTTCACTTTTGTATTGCAAACGTAAAAGCATTTGTGTCTGTGTTTTTTTAACAATGACAGATTAACGTTAGTAAAGCAAAGGAAACAGAGTTATATGTATGTATGTCTTTTAGTGTACTAATTATACTTGAAAGAGTGGCATTGGAATTGTTATATTTTGTAATTTTGTATGATGGTAACCCGTACAAATAAAATATATATTCAGTTCTATTATATGATGATAATGTGCTAATATCATGACAAGACAATCATGATTGAGGAATCGTGGGTTCGAACCTCCGCCACGGCCATGTTGTGTGTCATTGGGCAAGGCACCTTATTCGCATATGCTTAGTACTGGTTTTACCAAGGAAGACTTCGAACGTGATTTGTCTAAATTGTAAAAACTTTGTTTCACAAACAATGTAAAATAAATAACAACAACAACAAAAATTAATAAAAACAAAGCGAAAATTAACAATATGTTCTGTTCTATTCTGCTTATGTCATGTATTTATGGGGAAAAAAATTATTTTGTGTATTTAAGTAAATCTTAATTAACTTCATACATGGTGTGTACAGGGGAACATATGTAAAAAAAGGTGGTCGTAAGTTTTATTGTAAAACACGCATGCTATTGTTAATGCAGTCATGGTGCAAGGAAAATGGCACATGGCAATGTTTTTTCAATACTGAACAGTTGTATTTTTAAATTGTCATCTGGAACACTGTCTGTTATTTACTCTTTCAATGAAATTGATTGAACATTTCAAAATAGATTTCTTGATTGATTGAATATCTAGCGTCATCTTTATGTCATCAAGGGCTAACAGACAATCAGTTAACCTAACCACTATTCCCTTGGATCCTGGAAAGTTTACCAGTATTCGAGCACACCCCCATCTCCGCAAGTAACTGATAACTTTCCCACTTGAATCAGCGGTGGTAAACTGAATGACAATAAGATGTAATGGCGTATATAGATCATCACGGAGACTGTGGCCGGGCGGGATTTTAACTCACGACCCCTGGATTTCAAAATAGCATTGAATAAAAGGGCAACCATATCTTTCTTGTCATCAAACACAGAACTGTTTCTTTATAGTATTGTATACTTTAGAAACTTGGCCAACCATGTGTATGTTTATGTACGGCTTAAAGAAAAACACGGTCAATTTAACGTGACTTTGTGCTGAGAGGTCAAACGTACGCTTTATCTTCAGAGCAAAAACGAAAAAAAAACATATTAAGAAAAATGTCAATGCGACTATAGATAAAATTAATGTTATTTAAAGGAAGTCGGATTTTTCGAATCTTGCACATTGAAAAAAGCTCAATACAATGTGTCTGCAAGTGATCTTGTCTATAGCTATACTTCTAAATAAAACACAATTATACATTAAAAGTAGCATCATTGTACATACAAAAGTTGCACTATTTCGTTGATAAATCTATAGAAGATAATTTCAGACTGATTTTCATCAGCTATGGTGTATTTTCACCAATAGCATAGTTTATTTGTTATATGTTATTTGTAAATAACGTTTCCGCTCGACTTCTGTTATCGGAATCGCATTACATTGCCCATAAATGTTTAATTTGCTTTTGAATGTAGTTTCGGCTTATTTTGTTTCATAATTTGAAACTGTGTATTTTACTTTAGAAATGACATACTGCATTTTTATGCATGTTAGACTATCATTGAATTTGTATACTTTATACATGTATTTATATGCGTGCTTGCGTGATGCTATTAATTATAAACACTCAAACGTGTATTGCCCGAAAGGAGTTAACATTAGAAAACCTGTTCTTTTATACAATACTTTTTTATTATTTCATTAATGTGATAATATATACATGGTCAGTCTCTTATATTCTTTGTACAGTGTATTTTAATATGCTTGTTACGAATGAAAAACTTAATTGCTTAAATGACACTCACTTGATTGACATGTGTCTATGCAATGAAGTATGGGCCGATGGCCTAAATTATTGAAATAAATTTGTAATTGGAACTTGCATCTTGTAATATTTAGTGTTCTAAAGACTTTTAGATGATTTATAGAGAGTTTTGTTTGCATTGGTTATGAACTATCTTATTGCATGAAGCGACAACACTGTTTTCTTATACCAAAATGTTCTATAAATACAGTACAAATACCGCCGTAAACAATGCAGGACAAAACTTGGAACGTGTTTTATAAGCATTTATAAGCACGTGCTAACGGGGCTTTGATTACAACTACTATACCGAATAATGGACGGGAACCAGAAATAATTTCTCATAAACACCGTTCTGTAATTTTCACTATTCTTAATTAATAACAACTGCAATATGTTTTCAGTGAATATTTCTAATAAATATGAATAATGTGTTTTTCATTTATATGAGTTTATTCACGGCAGTCTTGTTTTAGTATATTGTCATTTTGTTCATTGCTGATATGCATTTGCTTTGTTTATGTATCTAAAATACCTCATACAACATCCATTAACTGTTGCTACATGCAACATTAAAAATAGTTACATATTGAGTTCAATTACAATTTCATTTAATATATTAAAAAAGCTTGATCAATGTATCAACTTTTTTGTTTAACATACTTGAATATTTATTTAAGATAAGTTCTAATACAACTTCACATCACTAACCCAGTAATTATTGCTAATGCAAGTCTTTGACTTATTTATATTGATCCGGTAATTATATTTTACCATTTCATTTCATATATTAGAACAGCTTATTTATTTTATTTTTATATATTTTCATTACATGTATATATGAATATTCATAGAAGACTAATTTTAATATTACCCCCTCACGACCAAAATCCTAGTGACCAGTGCTAATATAGTTCTTGAACTTGCTCATGCTGATCTGGTAACTATTTATCTATAGACCTGGTGTGTTATACTATATTAAGGTTAGTGATGTGTTCAAAACAAATCTTTTCTAGACTGCAATATAGACTACAATCTATTTAATGGAAATAACTAATTACAAATTGCTATTTTAAAGCAGGGCGGAAGTGTTATAGATAGTATTACATCGATAGAGTGTTGGCCGCTCACGCCAGAAGTTGCGGGTTCGATCCCGACCAGATGCCTCTCATAAAACAACACTCAGCACTGGTTCTACCCAGGAAGCAGACTCGAGTGCAGTTCATATAAGCTCTGAGCTTTAATCGTAATCGAGCTAAAATAAATTAGTATATATACAAAATTGCTAAGTTAAGAATCTTCATTGTAATACTTTGATAAGTCTGCAAAAATGCTTCTATATGTATTGACATCATCATCAATATCAGCATCACACCCAGTATTAAATATCAATCACTATACAATAAAAAACTAATAAGAAATTATTATTAATATTAGATATTTTGTGAGGATTATAGTACTAACAATAGGTAACTGATCAGAATTTGATACTGTTATTTATACAAAATATGTAGTGGTGATTTTACTATGTAAATATTTATACCTAACACTAAAATATTGTTTTCTTATAAGAGTGTCCTTGAAAAAATTTGCACTGACAATGATTATCAATGTACAGTAGCATAAAACATCAGTTCAATGTACATATCATAAAATTCATAAGGTAAACGATATTATATATTTATTATAATGAAGTAAAAATTTTTTTTTTACAAAATTTGAGTTATTTGGCTTTTATAAATACATAGTAGTTAAAAGCTACCGTATCGACGATTTTGTATCTATATTGACCAATTTTAAACATTTATATTTATATAAGTAATTAATTTACTTATTATTTATTTGTGATTATTTTAGTAATAAGTTGGTATCAATTTTAATGTATGATTATTTCCTGTGCGTATTTGTATTGCAATTTGTTTATATTAAAGTTTATCATTTAAACCATTAAATTTTCATTGGCACTCTTGGAACGCAAAACTATTACTAAGACCTTTGCATATATGTATCACATGTTCGTAATAATAATATATAAATAGTAGTAGTAATAAAAATAATAATAATGATAAATAATCCAATCATGCTTACCCTTCTATCAACTTCTCTGTGCTAATTGTTACTATCCGTAATATATTGTGTTTTTGTTCTCCGTGATATTTCACACTACTCAATGAAACAAAAAATACAAACTCCCACCACAAAAATATTGTCAATATTGGAGCAGACGAACGGTATTGCCAACTTATATGTAAAATCCAATAAAATCCGAAATCACGCCGATTGCATGTACACCAGGCCACTAGGCTGCGTAGAACATAAAACACGAATGTATGAATATGCACTTAAAATGCCTGAGAACGAATATGTACAGCACATTAAGTTTACATCCCCGAGGGAAGATATCACTGATTAGCGATTACAGCTGAGTTTGATGTTACGTTAACTCCGCCCAGCTATGAATATGCATATCGCAAAAAATGAAAATATGAATACTCGTTTTCGCAAAATCCATAACCCAATCAGCCTAAAACATTTCATAACAATTGATTATGTTTTTATTGTCTTACATGCATAATGCATTACATGTGAGCATCACATCAAAGGACTATATCAAATAAACTATGTACACTTTAGTCGGTGTAATGGCGTATGCAATCATAAACTTCATGAATCAGTAATTTTCTTTCGGCAATTAATTTCACAAAGTATGATTTAAAATAGAACACAACACATGTATTAATCCGAGTTTAATTTGTATAACTTTTACACATGCACGTTTCTCCTTTTTATGAATTGGATACATTCTCTTGATTAATTTCAATTCCAGTGTTTGTGAAATACGTGGGTGTGCCCGCAGTGGTAGTAGTAGTTGTTTACATAAGTAAATCACCTTGTATCACCGGTGTCTTGCTTACTTGCTCTTTGTAAGTTGATGATGGACATTATCTCAATATCAAGGTCAGGCCGCTATCTGAAACATAGGTCATATAAAAATTAGAAGTACATATACATTAACTTTTGAAATAGGTAACAAAAATGTAAACATATCTATAATTGCAAAAAATGTTTGAAATTGCTAGATACATATATATATATATATTCAGCTCCGACTTTGAGATGTGATATCTACTGAACAGAACAGCTAACCTGCAACTTTTGTATTTCCAATATCTTTGTCATAATATTGTTAACTTTATCAATATGTGTTTACGATAATAAGTATCAAATTAAATAATACAAACTTGGTATGTATTGTCCTAAAGGATTATTCTTATTCAAATCAAAATGGCGGGTTAGGAACATAAAATGTCAGGTGGCGGGTTAGAAACATAAACTGTTAGGTGGCGGGTTAGAAACATAAAATGTCAGGTGGCAGGTTAGCTGTTCTGTTCCGTACATAATAAAACGGGAATTAAGTAAACTTTCAACTGAACTGACACAAATTAAGGTTAATTTCTATTTAGATCACTAAGTTAACCATATATAAATACGTTTTTGTTAACATAATAAATCGCATATATGAGTAAAATATAAAACCCATATCAAAATCACGCGTGTTAATGATTACACATGAACCAACGCAATGTTCATAATTAATAGATCATATGGCATTTAATACAGTGAAAAAAAATTGACAGCATATTTTCAAGCCACGTTAAAAATCACTGGCGAGTACAGATCCTTTGTTGAAAGGACCTGAAGACAACCCACTTAATAGCTGTTTTATGAAAGTGGGATAAAAAAGAACAAACGAGCAACATAATTTATAACGGCAAAGTCAACTCCTGTGTTGTATAATAGCGTTCGGCTTCAACGAGTGTGGCTGACAAAGTGCAAAGAGATAGAAAGATTATATGTGTGTGTGGTGTTTTCATTTTCTAATTAACATTTACGCTTGGGTGATCAAGGATGTTGGAGCATGGGGTACTAAATCGTGAGGGAGGAGGGAATCATAAAAGTGAGACGCAACATTGATCAATGTACGCAGTCATGTGCCCATATAATAAAATGTGCACTCTGCAGGACGGTACGTGCTATAATAAAATGAAAAGAGACAACCAGTATGAAAAAAACTAGCTTCCGTTCAAATAGATGAATACATATAAAGACTGTTGGATCTAATATAATTATATAAATATATTCACAAATCGTATTCCTATCATACTCAAAGACCGGGGAATACGTAGTTATAAAGGTTTATTAAATATGAACGTTACATAAAGAGCTCTAAATGAGAGGGTTTTTTTTGTAAATGAGGTTTAACGCCATTTTTAACTCATTTTAGGTTATATATGGCATATCCAGTTTTACTGGTGGAGGAAGACATCAAACTGTGTCAGACTGACTAACCACAGTCTGTCCGCAAGTAACTGGAAACTTCCTCACATGAAGTTTTTGGAGAGAATCGGGACTCGAACCTACGACCTTAGCGGTGACAGATAAGTGATCTTGAGACGGCGCCTTAGACCATTCGGCCACGGAGGACCCTTATAAATGTGATGTATTTCTCAAAGCTAGAGGAATACGTAGTTATAAAATGTTATTGAATCTAATATAATTATAGAGACATATACACAAGACGTATTATTTTCAATAGCACAGCTAGGCGAATGGCTAGTTATAAACGCTGAAACATATGATAGTTACATATAGAACTACACATAAAAGGAGTTCTCTCAATTCTCACGCAATTCTCAATTCTCAAATGTTGAGAAATACCTAGTTATAAATGTTGATAACTGATAGTTACATAAACAACCGCAAATGATAGGTATTCCTCTCAGTTATGTACTCTCAATTCTCAAATCAAGATAATACATAGTTATAATTGTTGATAACTACAGAGATAACTACAAATAAGAGGTGTTCCTCTTAATATTCCCAACTCCCAATTCTCAAATTTAGAAGAATACATAGTTATAAATGTTGATAACACTGATAGTGGCATAGAAAACTACATATAAGAGCAGTTCCTCTTAATTCTCATTTGTCAATGTTATGTATTGTTAATATACTGTTTTAATTTTGATTTTTATTATTCATGTTTAATTCAAAACTAGAGAATATATTTTTAAAAAATTGATGAAGTTTTAGTTAATGTGTTTTAATTGAAATTTGGCTCTTGTTTCTTTTGCATTTTTTCCCAATAGTTTGAATTTGTAATTACGGGTTTAATTAAGTTGCTAACCTTAAAAAGTCGCCTCTTACTTTAACTCCGTGTTGTCGTTAATTAAGACACCCTGGAATCATGGAAGTCATTCACTGATGTTCGAAAATGGCGTTGTCTGTATTGTTCTATAAATATTTTTTTTTATAGTTTTTAAAAAGTTATCTTATTTCTTATGCATGCATTTACATCTGAAGCCGTTGCTAAGGTACGTGAGTGATTGTTGATGATTAAATTTTATTTCTGAATGAAACGAATTCTGCGAAGTTTCTGTTATCCGATGTTTTTTAATCAAAATACGATAACTGTCCTTTCTCTTATAAATTGAAAATCTGCAATATTCGAAAAAAGGTATTGTAGTAATAGATATGCTGAAATAACATTCCAAGTGGCAATTTTGAGACCAGAAATGTAGCAAAGTTATAGCGTAGTTTAAATAACTCAATTAAAGATGGAAAATATTGTGTGGTCAGTAACACAAAGTCAACAATTTGTTTACACGAAAAGTGAAAGTGAAATGAGCGTCGTTAATAAAACCAATCAAAGTCATAAACATCAAATAAAAAGACGAAAGGTGAAAAGCGAAAACCAAGAGAACCGCAAACCGAGAAAAAGCTGATTGTTTACATTTAATGAATGTTTATATTATTGGCATTGCCGAAATTCATCTTTAAAATAAAATCAGTTAGCTTAAAATAAGTATATATTGATTAAGATTAGGCATAATAATAAACAGATACATGTTTACGGTAGAAATTCAATTCAAATTCAATTCAATAATTGATTGCCATAACATATACATGTTTATTGCCTTGAACTACATGGTTTACAAAAACATATAGAAAAGAAACATAATACATATAGACATTCACTCCTTACATTGGATCAGTAAAACAGTTTTTGGTTATTAGTTAACTGTTATTAACAATTTTCTATATTCAATATTCAGCTAATGCAAATTGATTAAATGTATTATTTACATGATTTCAACGATTGTTTTAAAACAAATTACCTAGTTATAATGTTTATATCAAAACAAATATAATAATACAAGCAAAAGACTATAATGCTAGAAATAGATTTGTGTGCGTATACTTACTTTTAAGAATACTATGTCTAAAAATTTTGAAATAGATATAGTAGATGAGTCATATGAAGATATTTTTTTTAAACTTTTAAACGCCATTGTCTTTTAATCCTTTAATTTATATATACGCTTTTGGACACCTCTAATACAGATGCCTTTGGACACCTCTAATATAGAAGACTTTTGAATTATTGGGTGAATTATGTTTATGTTAACTGACAGAGTGGAAAACAGTGCAGGAAGTGTTCAGATTGCTCGTTACCAGCAATCTGAACTCTTCCTACACTGTTTTCAAAGACCTTCTGTGATTAGTGTGGTAAAACGTGTATCTATGGAGTAAAGGGTTAACGTATGTGTATTTGATATTTAACTCCCTAAGGATCATTCAGATATGCAAATTTTCATGAATTTTCTGGTAAGCTTTTAACAAACATATCTGATTATTAAAAAAATACGATTTTATGTCCATCTTTGTGTGATCATTTTTACTCCATATATTGATATTAACCTCAAAATGTTGATGATTCTCTAACTGTTAACATTGTTAGTCAGATTGTTAGTCGTGATTTACGTTAAATGAAGTAAAGAAAGCAGTAAATCATATTTATAATCGTCGTTTCACTAGAATAGATGGAATTCCAGGGAGGTCCTGAAGACTGAAATGTGATAAGACACCTACATAAAAGTTTTGATATATTTTCAAATACTGGTAAAGATTCTACAGTCTGGTGCAAGTGTATTAATACTCCTATTCCAAAGTATCCATCTAGTAATCCAAGAGACCCTTTGTCGTATAAGGGCATAACAACTACATCTACAATTTATAGTTTATTGTAGTTTATTAAATAGTAGAACTATAAATTACACTGAGCAAAACGATATACTAGTATATTCGAAGGTTGAAACTGGTTTCGTATAGGTTACCACAGATTATCGTGCATAATAGATACAAGGTCAGTTAAATAGCAATGTTGGAAAAGCTACATTAGAGCACGTTGATTGGTCAAATGTTTCAGTTGAAAGTTTAAATAACGTCAAAGTTCAATAAGCGTTCAATTGCTATGAATTGTGGGACGGGATTAGAATTCCCTGTCTTTTTTCATTGGAGGGTAATAGACCTGATTCGGGAGACATAGGCTAGTTTTAGCCCGATTGCGAAGACAGTTCAGATCTTATATGAACATCTCTTGAGTCAACCTACTGGGTAGAACCTGTACTAAGTGTTGTTATTTGAGAGGCATCGGGTCGAGCTGGGGATTGAATCCATAACCTCTGTTGTTAGCGGCTAACACTATATCCACTACACTACTGCCCCTCTGTATCCGTTTTTGTGATGTTATGTTGAGGGTGTCCTTTGAATTATACACGTATTTTCTTATTTTTGTGATGTTTTATTAGAATTGTATAGCCGTTGTAAACCAGTCCAATCTTGTGCACTTTATACTTTACTACAAATGTTTTTATTACCATGCAACTCTAAACACACGCACAATGACACAAGTAGAACACATGGTATCATAAACACGTGACACTTTTGTTCAGAATGAAGTATTCCTATAAGGGACGAAAATAAAAGAAGCTACTTGCAACTAAAATCCACCACATGTGTGGCTTTGTTGTGATAGAATATGATGTACTTTCACATTTGATACTGTAATGTTAATGAGAAGATTTATTACAATATTTCCTTTAAAATAACCGGAAAATAAAAGGCAAAGTTTAAATTGTTGGTTGTAGGAAGGTTGTTTGTAATGGAATTATTTTGATAAAAATATAAGCAACACTAGTATTATATAATAGTTTTGCCTTTGGTTTTTAGAGATTTATGAGGGAAATGAAAGTGATAGTTTATATTTATTTATTTTACTTTTACTTTGTGAAACAAGATGTCACAACTTAACCCTTTACTTCATAGATACGCGCTTTCCCACACCAATCACAGAATGCCTTTGAAAACAGTGCAGGAAGAGTTCAGATTGCTGGTAACGAGCAATCTGAACACTTCCTGCACTGTTTTCCACTCTGTCAATTAGTATAAACATAAATCACCCATTGCTGATACATGGTGAATTAATGTTTTCAATATTTAGAGGTGTCCAAAGGCGTCTATATGAAGTAAAGGGTTAAGACAAATCGCTCTAAAAATCTTTCTGGGTAGAACCTGTACTAAGCATATGTGAAAAAAGGGTCCCGCTCAAGGCCATCATACATAGCCGTGGCGGAGGATCGAACCCGCAACACTGGGCTGGACCACGTGGTCCATAAATACAAGTTATAAATTCCATTGCGAATTATTTTCCTTCAGTCTTGTGGCTTATGGCTCTCAGTTATAACCAGATATGTGAACTGTCCTCGGGAATTATAACCCATAATACAAAACAAATATTGATAAACCTATATATATCTCAGTGTAATAATTGAAATTTGATACACAATGAAGGTATCATCTAGGTATTAATGTATACAAACAAAATTGTACAAAATATATACGCAAACCACTATGTATACGTACTGGCTAAATGTCGGTATGTGATTGTGGTATCCGTCGAATACTACGTCACTTATTGAACATAATTTATTAGTCAGCATGACGGTTTCGTGTCGATAGCACGTGTATTTACAGGCTATATATCTATTATTGGTTTAAAGCAAATGAATACATATACGTGTAATGTTCAGTCAAGGGTATAGAGCACGAGCCAACTCGTGCGATACAGCGGGTATATAAGTGATACAAGTGTAGGCCCACTCCATTCGAGGTCATTGCGTTTGCCGAATAGTTACGTTGTTTACACATATTTTCATAAGATCCCCCATCCCCACCCAAAAGAGGTCAAAGTAAAGTATAAAAAAAGAAAACATGGTGTTCTGTCTTATTTAAAACTGTATATACAACTAAATGAGGTCGATATTGTGTTATGAAGTAACAATTTTGGAAGTTGGTATACACTTTCTGTCAGATGTTGGACATTATAAATTGTATAAGGTTGTACTTTATTTAAGTTTGTATATTGACAGATAGCCATTGCAAGACAAGGGTGCTTCGTGCGAAAAAAACCTCCATGGTATCAACTGTCGCAGATCCTCCTTTTATGACAGGATGTTTTGTAAAAATATTGTAACGGCAATGCAACTGACAATTTTTTTGACGTTTTTATTAAATATATTTTGAACTATGTTATATTCGTAATGCTAAGAGCATAAATCAAATTGTTAATAATCTGCCAAATTTGTTCACAATTGATATATGTCATGGAAAAGAACTTTATAAGATTTTATCTTCCGTTCTAATCCATATTTATACCTAAACTTATGTGTATATATGTACATTTGAATGAATAAAAATATGTTTAAACCAACTGACACTTTCTATGTAATGTATTGTTCTCTTTAATTCCTTCAGATTGCTTTGAAAAGAAAAGAAATGATTTGTTTTCGTTTGAGCAAAGCGAATTAAAAATAAACACTTGTTGGCATTTCTTTAAATAACTTTACCAGCTATTTAAGGAGATAACACAATAACATTTGCTTTACAAAGCGTACAAACAGTGTTATAAATACCGACAATAGAACAGAATAAACAATTGATACAAGTTAACATGTATATAAATATCAATATTTTATGTAAAAGATGTAATAAATATTCCCACCATCCCAATCCCGACGCAATTCCCACGAACCACGCCCCCACTCCCCCCGAAATAGAAACAACAACAACAACGACAACCACAACAACAACAACGACAACCACAACAACAACAACGATAACGACAACGACAACAACAACGACAACGACATCATCAACAACAACAACAAACAAATATATTTAACAAGAAGAATCAACAACCCAGGAACTAACAAAAAACACAAAATCCCCAGAAAAACCCCAACAAAACTGAAACAAACGCAAGAGTAATAAAAACAAACAAACCCACAAGAACAAATATCAAAATAATGATGATTGTCATTATCATATTCATTAACCTAAATTCGTATCTTCTCACAATAAACAGTTTTGCACTGCACTTTATATCCTAAAATAACTTAATTTATCATATAGTGCAAATCGCTCATTTAACGTTTTTGTTCTACCATAATTTATTTATTATTTACTCATTAGTACAATATTGTATGTTTACAAGTTAATCGCCATAATTCAGTTTTATATTGATAATATACAAAATCATATTAATTATTACTGATAAAATTCTTCTTATTTTTCTTCTTCCGCTTTCTTCTTTTTTTCTTCTTTTTCTTCTTCTTCTTCCAGTGATGTACATAACCTACTCTGAGGCATTGTCGTACAATATACCTTACGTATAAAGTGAATGAGAGGCGCAAAGTTGCAGATCAAATGTTAACATGAAGTTCCATTAAGCACTTATCAACATAATATTGACCATTATCAAATGCAATTCGGCAAATAGCTACAAACAAACATAGTAGTCTGGGTCGAAAATTTGAAATAAACGCATATTCATTCTCGCTATCATCCTTTTATATTAATAACAATTTCATTCATTTTTCAAACAAGGAGCCACAATTTATTTTGAATATGTTTCTTATTAATATATAACACATTAAACTGCAAATACCAACTAACACATCAACATATACGAAATAATTATGCAGAATGAACCCAGAACATTGATTCTTGCAGAACTTTGTCGCCCTTTACGACATGCAGTGATTCTTTTTGCCATCATTCATTCGACAATGGGCTGGCAATTTAACCACAGTAAGGAACGTGGTAAATATGTAAAATGTCCAAATATGAATTACAGACTGGCAGTTTGTAAACACTCTCATATATGTTTTTTTAAAATGACAAAATTATGATAAATTCTAGTCAATACTATTTATTGTACTATTTGTGATACCTCCCCACCCCAACCACCAAACAACCCCCACCCCCCAAAAAAAACCCCAAAACAAACAAACAACAACAACAACAACAACTACAACAACAACAACAACAACAACAACAACAAAAAACACAACAACAACAACAACAAAACAACAACAACAACAACAACAAACAACATCAACAACCAACAACCAACACACAACAACAACAACAACAACAACAACAACAACAACAAACAAACCCCAAAGCAAAAACCAAAAATTGTTTGCATATGATGTATATGTTATAATAAACAGTGGGCCACACCTCTGCTCTATTAATACAACGTATCTACTGTCACTGTCTCGTTTTATGATGCGACGGCGAGGGGTAGAGCGAGGTTGGACGAACCATTGAACAGGATTTAAACTCCGCAGTAGTGGTTTTATCTTAAACTATATTATCTAAGAAAGCTCGATGCTTATATTAGCCACGTTCCTAGACAGAAGTAATATTGATTGTTGCTTTAACTGGAGGCAGAATCCACAACCCCCGGCGCGAATGGCCAGCACTCAATCCAATCCACAACCGACCCGCTTTATTGGTCTTTCAAAGTTGATACTTCGGTATGTATCTGTTGTATTAAGCTGAAAACTGTTGCTGGCAAAGTTGAAAGCCGTTCAATTTAAACACAGGATTATTGTCCGTAATATCCAAGACGAATCTAGATTGATATCGTTCTGGATATCGCGCGCGTGGGGTCTAAGCCAAAGACGCTAATCTACAGTCACTAACGCGGTCTTAAGCATCTATGAACAACATCGGCTTTCTTAACAGATAGTAGAACGGAATCAATTTGCCCAGCAAAGAATACCAATGGTTTTGTTTAATTCTCAGTGTTTATTTCATTATCTTTAACACGAGATCTTAAAACTGCTGATTACTTTTCATTTGAAAATATTCCATAGCAAAGAGAGCGCTTCGTCTCAGTTTCTCTTATCAGCCTCGATTGTAAACAAAAGATAAAAATACATCTAATACTAATTGAATGATCCTTTGAAGTCTTTCTATTCAAAGCTAGGGGAGCTTATGCCATTATGATTTCTTAGAAACTTAAAGCTTTTTGTAAGTTTTTGTTCATCTGTATGAGTTATTATATTCGTCTGTAACACAGGGTAAGTGCGTACAATCTGGTAACGAGGACTGGTCCTTGCCCTCTGCGCCACGCCCACGCATCTCCTCTGGTGCTTATACAAATGAAAGAAGTAATAAAAATGATGTTGTTTTTCATAATGTCAATAACACTGGTGTAAATGCAAGAAGTGATATAAATGATGTTGTTGTTCATAATTATGTCAATAACACTGGTGTAAATGCAAGAAGTGATAAAAATGATATTGCTTTTCATAATAATGTCAATAACATTGTTGTGTAAATGCAAGAAGTGATAAAATGATGTTGTTGTTCATAATTATATCAAAAACAATGGTGTAAATGAAAGAAGTGATAAAATGATGTTGTTGTTCATAATTATGTCAATAACAATGGTGTAAATGAAAGAAATGATGAAATGATGTTGTTGTTCATAATTATGTCAATAACAATGGTGTAAATGAAAGAAATGATGAAATGATGTTGTTGTTCATAATTATGTCAATAACAATGGTGTAAATGAAAGAAGTGATAAAAATGATGCTGTTGTTCATAATTATGGCAATAACAATGGTGTAAATGAAAGAAGTGATAAAAAAGATACTGTTGTTCATAATTATGTCAATAACATTGGTGTGTAAATTTAAGAAGTGATAAAATGATGTTGTTTTTCATAATTATGTCAATAACACTGGTGTATATGAAAGAAGTGTAGCGACCCCTGGTGTTATTCCCTACACAAGAGTTCACTCCACTTGTTATGATTACGAGTTGATTGTGTTTTTACTATAGTGATGGTTGTGTCCATTGAAAGCTACGTCTTATATCCGACATTAGACATTATACATAGTTTATTTATTCAGTAATATAGGACACTGGCCCATACATCATGTGAATAAACGCTGGAATGACAATCAAATAGAATGGAACAAGCAATTTAAAAACAAATAAACTTGGAATAAGTAATTTTGAAAAATATGTTTTCTAATTCTAGGTTCCTCTATAAGATGCATTTAATGAGTAGTTTGAGATAGAAATTATCTGATGTTTATCTGATGCTTATCTGGTGTTTATCTGGTGTTTATCTGTATGTTTATCTGGTGTTTATCTGATGTTTATTTGATATTTATCTGGTGTTTATATGATGTTTATCTTGGTGTTTATCTGGTGTTTATCTGATGTGTATCTGGTGTTTATCTGGATGTTTATGTGGTGTTTATCTGGTGTAATCTGGTGTTTATCTGATGTTTATGTGGTGTTTATCTGGATGTTTATGTGGTGTTTATCTGGTGTTATCTGGTGTTTATCTGGATGTTTATGTGGTGTTTATCTGGTGTTATCTGGTGTTTATCTGATGTTTAACTTATGTTTGTCTGATGTCAAGTGGACATTAATGTATAAACTTGATGTAAACATCTGGATCTTAATCAAGCATTTTTAAAGTATAAACGTGTAAGATGTACATATATTTGGCATTCGAAAAGGAAATGTAACTCATCTTCAATTACACTTACATTTGCTTTATGACAAAAGACACAAAATCGTAATATTTTTTTATATATTTTCCTTTTTTTGAACTGATGAAACAGTTAAAATTACACGATGGTCGTTAATCATGAATTTCGATTCTATTTTTTGCCGCCAATTTCAGGAACATGCTTTGAGGTTTCCATCGTCCGTTCACCTATACATTACATCTGAAGGAGCGATATAATATAAGATTATAAAGTTCCCATGACTGTTGAAGTGTGGGGATGCGAGTTTCATCTTTTGAACCGATACAAAATGAGTGCGAAAACTCATCTTTTTAAGAGGATAGTACTTAACCGCAAATTTATAAACAGTTTCAGAGGTTTGGAAACGCAGCGGGCCCCATTCATAACGCACAACTTAGAGGCGAACAGAGCGTGAAACAAAACGTATGTCTACAGAACTGTTAACGCCACGGTATCTACAGTAGAAGCATTAATGTTGAAAGTAATTAGGACAAAATATAAAGCGCGATATTACATAATTGTTTAATATGCCCTGAAGGATATAGTTACATCACAAGTTTTTTGTATTAAAATGTCTGTGAAAATAACATTATATATAAATCAAAAGCATTCACGCATTAAAATGTTAGAAAGACAACACGAAGTCTTAACGACGTAGATAAGGAGGAAGTTTATAGCTGTAGTCTTTATCCTCTGATTTACATTTTTTATGGGGTTTAACGTCATTTTCAATATATTTCAGTTTATATAAGCCATATCTAAATTTATTGGTGCACATAGAGGAAGACCCCAGAATGAATCTGAGTAGAACAACCGTCCTTCCGTAAGTAACTGACAAAATTTCTCACATACAGATTTTGGAGCGAGTGGGACTCGAGTGACTTAAGCGATGAAAGGTAAGTGGTCTTGAGACGACATTTCAACATCATACCATACATGTAAATGTATATACATCGAAATAAGAATGCGGCCTGGACCAGATAAATGGTTCGTGTTGTATGTGGTATTCCAGCAATCCGTGTTCGAGCCAACGAATTTTTACTGTATTGTAAAGAACTTTCACAAACCGCCAAGTTGTTGTAAAGTAGATTCTTTTTTGTGTTACCCTTGGTATTCTTGTCCATTTTACGGCCTCTCCACAATGTGTGTGCGTGTCGTTATCATACTTTCCATATCATTGTTTTTACATTGTCCATACATCCTGTTAATGCTTTGTATGTACATATATTACCAATATAAACTGTTTCGTATGCATTTAATGAAAGAAAGGATGTCCATAATACACAAACAAATGATTGTTTGACACCTGAAACACCTGACATATTTTTTGATCATTGGAGCGATATATCTTTACCCCAAAGTAGGCAAGAATATAATTATATAAACGTCTCACTACACAGTTATGCCCCTTTTTCCCAAGGTAACATGATTCTTAAGCTTAAAAAAGGCCTATGTGATTTGGTTTTGAAATATTTTCAAAATGGTTCATAGTGGTTGTGATTTCTTGCTGTAGATGAGTAGAGCAAAAACTGACATAGCATAAACTGCGATAAGACAACACTAGTGTTAAAAAGTGACTTATATAGGATTTCAACATATGCATGTATTTATGAGCATTTGAGAACTTCTTTTTTAAAAGAATCTACGGGTGACACTGCACTTTTTTAAAAAAAAAGCTGGTCGACCTATCAGTAATTGTGTATTTTTATGTGGGTATACATTCCTGCTATGGAAAAAAATACTTTAAAAAATTATATGTGGAATTTTTTTTACCATAGAATTCCGAGAACTTATTATATATTTTATATAAAACAAAGAACAAAATTCAACTGTGTAGTGAGACTGGGTAAACAGTGAACAAGTAACGCTGCCAGATCACAGATCGGAATATATATATATGGTGAAACAAAAACAATTACAATCAATGTAATATTGCACGTCATTGTTGCAATGGTCATGTAACAAGTCGCAGAAATATTGATACACTGCTTGCTTATTACTAAAACGTAGTTTAAACTTTATCTAATTTTTCTCGATTTTTCTCAGAACTTATATTAGTCATGCTCAATATCAAATTGTGACTTGATTTGTCGGTGGAAATAGTACTGAACACAATTCCGATTTCTCAAAACAGTACTGAGTCAATGCCAATTGCTGGAAACAGTACTGAGTTAAAGCCAATTGTTTAAAACAGTACTAATCGATAGTCAATTGCCGACAACGGTACTGAGTCAAAGCCAATTGCTGGAAACACTACTTATCCATAGGCAATTGCCGGAAACGGACCTGATTCAAAAGCAAGTTGCTAGAAACGGTGCTGAGTAAAACACAATTGCTGCAAAAAGTGCCTGACCAATGGCAATTGCTGGAAACAATGCTGAGTCTAAACCAATTTCTGGAAAAAGTACTGAGTCCAATCCAATTGCTCTTACAGTGCTGAGTCTAAACCAATTGCTGTAAAAATGCTGAGTCAAAGCCAATTGCTCCAAACAGTGCTGAGTCAAAGTCAATTGCTGCAAATAGTGCTGAGTAAAAACAAGTTGCTGCAAACAGTGCCTGGCCAGTGACAATTGCTGGAAACAGACAAAGTCAATGTCGATGACTGGAATCAATCAGAGTACAATGACGATTGTTGAAAAGTGAACTGTGCCAATACCAATTACTGGAAACTGTACTGAGCCAATACTAATTGCTGGAAACCGTACTAAGCCAATACCAATTGCTGGAAACTGCATTGTACCGATACCAATTGCTTGAAACTGTAATGAGCCAATACTTATTGCTGGAAACTGTACTGAGCCAATACCAATTTCTGGAAACTGTACTGATTCAATACCAATTGCTGGGAACTGCATTGTACCGATACCAATTTCTGGAAACTGTAATGAGCCAATACTAATTGCTGGAAACTGTACAGAGCCAATACCAATAGCTGGAAACTGTACAGAGCCAATACCAATAGCTGGAAGCTGTACTGTGCCAATACCAATTGCTGGAAACTGTACTGAGCCAATAATAATTGCTGGAAACTGTACTGAGCCAATACCAATTGCTGGAAATTGTACTATGCCAATACCAATTGTTAGAAACTGTACAGAGCGATTACCATTGGCATGAAACTGTACTGAGCAATTACCATTGTTTGAACTAGTTCTTCCAAGGTTGACAACGAGATATAAAATGTTTAATTTATATTAATTGGTTTACAAAGAATAAGCTTAAGCGGTTTAAATTGTCATTGACATTAAATTTATAGAAACATCCATTAAATATATACACAATGTGCTACGAATGTCAGTGAAACACGTATTTTGTGTGATACTGTAATGTGAAATATAACTGTCATCATCATTGTTATAAAGTTAGTTAAATCCTTAACATTTAATTGATATTGAATCATGTTCATGTTTGCCGAATAAACAATTGAATATTTGTGCAATTTTAAAAAGCATAATAAAATACTTATTTATGTGTAAGATATTTACAGCAATTGTATTGATATGGAGATGTAGTCCCGCCCCCTATATTTCCCTGTATCCCTGTATACATATAGTCTAATCATAACTATGAATTCTTAAGTTTTTATATGTGGCTTAAATCGTGTTTACATCTTTTTAGGTCATACTAAGTTATTATCGATTGCAACGTTATCCACTATTACTACTACTACTACTACTACTACTACTACTACTACTACTACTACTTCCACCACCACCACCACCACCACCACCTACGACTATTATAACAACAACTACTACAACAAAAAACACTACTACCACTATTACTTCTACTACTACTACTACTATTATTAATACTACTACTACTACTACTACTACAACTGCTACTACTACTACTACTACTACTACTACTACTACTACTACTACTTCTACTACTACTACTACTACTACTACTACTACTACTACTACTACTACTACTACTATTATTACTACTACTACTACTACTACTACTACTAGTACTACTACTACTACTACTACTACTACTACTACTACTACTACTACTACTACTACTACGTTTATTTTACTACTACTACTTTTACTACTACTACTACTACTACTACTACTACTACTACTACTACTACTACTACCTCGTTTATTTTTCTACTACTACTTTTACTACTACTACTACTACTACTACTACTACTACTACTACTACTAATACTAATACTAATACTACTGTTATTACTACTACTACTACTTTTACAACTACTATTTTTACTAATTCTTCTACTGCTACTACTTATACTTAAACCACTATTGCTACTAATACTTCTACATCTAGTAATAGATAATGATAATGATAACGTTGACAGCACAGTTTATATTTAAATATATTTATATGAAAGTAATCCTGAGAGTTACCAAAACTAAAGTACGACTGAAGATAGCGTTATAGGAAAAATACATAGCATTAAAATAACAAGCTACCTTAAAAATAAATATATCTTTATTGTAAATAAAAAAACAAAACTAAAAATAGTAATGATACCTTTAAACCTTATCGCTGGTAAATACACCGAGTGAGTTATTTCAATTTATACGCGATTCAACTTTATGCTGTAAATTTTGTTTTACTTTACTCTTCGGACGCAACGGATAATGCATGCACATTTGCATGGGAAACTGTAATTTAATATTTCCGAGTGACAGTAGTGATAAAAGCATGCGATATTTTAGCCCCACAATGACGATTTCTAGACGAATTATGCAATGTGCTTTTTTCCGATTCACCGGCCCCGAACTCTCATTTATTGTGCACGTTTTTAAATAATAAAATGGTATCTTAATAAATCCTACTGCACATATCTAAAATTAGTTGTGTTGCCATTATTTAAATGTCATACAATGATAAATAATATTTGTGTTTCTAATGTGATACATTTGAGAAAGAAGGCTTCAGTCGTCAAGAAAACACATTTGAAATGATATACAGAAAATGTTTAAAATGTTTTTATTGTGTTGCAAAAAATGTATACAGTGTTATTTGACCAGTTTAATATATATTAGCACTTTGTTGTTTAAACATACATTTTTTAAAATACTTTATTGGTCAAAAAATGAACGAACACAAAACGGCATTTGTCGTGAGTTTTCGTGTAGTCGTGTCGGCGCCCAGCCAAAACGAAAACACGACATGGCAGATATCAGCCACCATAGGAAATAATGTGACTTTAAACGTCTAGAAGCACCGCTGTTCTCGTATAATTCGGTATTACAGAGTTACGTTAGAGGTATAAAATGTGATTTCCCCTCATTTATCAATGTCAGAAACATTGGATACGAGAACTCTAGATGAGAGTTTATACGTATCAGATCAAACGTCGGCTGGCGAAGATAACAGCCGACCAAGAGAAAGATGGGACATTGATTCAGTGTAGGAACAATTGTATATCATTTATGGTTGTAATTGTATCATACTTTTTTCTGTTATCTAACCTATGATAAAAAGCTATTTGTAGTTTTTCATGCACATTATTACTAGATCACTTGTTACACGACGATGTAGTTTTCTTTTAGGAATCAGCAATACATCAGTGAACCTGAACCTCGCTTCTCAATGTTAATCCAAAAGCAGCTACCAATAACAAAAACCAGACATTCAAACATGAACTTCATTTTGTAAACTAAAAACAAAAAAAACAACAACAAAAAAAAAACAAAAAAAACAAAAAAAACCCCACCAAATTATAAACCAAAAAATCAGAAACCAAACATGAACTTCATTTCATAAACTAAAAAAAACAACAAAAACAAAACAAAACAAACAAAACAAACAAACAAACAAACTACCAAACATGAACTTCATTTAATAAACTAAAAACCAATTAAAAAAAATCAAACCTGAACTTCCTTTAATAAACTAAAAAACAAAACCTAAAACCAAGCCTGAACTTCATTTCATATACTAAAAACCAAAACTGAAAAGCGAACCTGAACTTCATTTTATAGATAAGTCGTTACAATATAGAAAAATCACGCTCGAAGTCTTAAGTCGAAAAAGTGTCTTGCTCATAATGACCGTGGCGGAGGATCGAACCCACGACCCTCAGAAGGTTAGATAGGTTAGATGCTCTACCACTCGACCACGCGCTCCACACCAGAACTTCATTTTATAAACTAAAAAATGGCAAAAATTTAGAGCATGACCTTAGAGCAATACGGATAACTATACAGGCCAAAGTATTTAACTTGGAAGGCATTTCCAAATTTGCCATACGCGCCCAGGAAAAAATAAGAGTTCCTGTTTTAAAAAAATGAATTGCTAATTAATTTTGATTACGCTTTGATTTGAATGACGTCGCAGTTAAGTAATTGTTCAATATGTATGAATATTTGGACAGTTATGGAATTTCCACCTTCAGGGGATATCAGAGACTAGGATTGATTAACTGTAACAATATTAATGTGATTTAACAGTAACGTGGAATTTGGGAAAAGTCACGAAATTAACCAACGTAACGGAAGTAAGGTAAATGGATGATACGCTATTGTGAATTGAAAGTAATGTAAATAAACAATGTATGTAAACGATATGTACCGTGAATGCATAAATTTGTGAATGAACATGTATGTGAATGGATTAAATGTATGAGAATGGATCAATTGTGAATGGAAATGTATGTAAACGAATACATTTGTGAATGAAAATATACGTGAATCGATAAGTTTGTGAATGTAAAATAAGGTGAATGGAAGGTAAAAAGGCAATGTGTATGAAAACACACATGCCAGCGAATTAAAGAGTGGAATAGGTGCCATTTAAAAGGAAAAAATTAAAATGCAGAGAAAGTTTACTTTATTCCTTGTTCATTGTTTCACATTGTTAGTACTTGGCTACATGTGCACGCTATGTCATCAGTTTAATCAATCGTTTTTTAATAACAGGTTAAGCTTCCGAGCTGCGCCAATTCAGGCTAATCTCACCAAACTGCATCGTCTGTGGGCAGGATAATGCTTATAAAAACAAATAGACAATTATAGTTGCGTCAGAGTGAGACGAAGAAATACAATTATCCTTGTTTTATGATTGGCTTTGAAATCTCATTTGGATTTTATTTGACATTTCCAATAAAATTGTTTATTTCGTATCAAAAATTAGTATTCAAACGGAGAAAACACGCGATGTTCGTTCTAAACTGCCATTTTACACGCGATTAAGCAATCATTATAATACGTATATATACCATTTTTATCGCGGAGAAATGCAAGAAAAGCTGTAATAAACCGGTTACCGTAATACCGTCTAAATAAAAGCTAGGAAAGGCGAAAATAACATTTTTATTAAGTCTTTGTTTTGCTTAATCGGTATAATCCCATTGGTATAATAATTGCAACTGTTTAATTTCGTTCCGTTTTTATCTTTATTAAACCTGTTCACTTGCATTGGAAACCTATGACATAGGTTACTTTGCTTCAATTATAGTTAATGTGATAGTTACCTTAAACCTGTCTTTCACAAGGGCAACGTACGATTTTCTGTCCCACTAGGTAAATCACAAAAAAGAGAATTTAACATTTATCATCATCATCAGCATCAACATCATCATCATCACCACCACCACCACCACAACCACCACCACCACAACCACCACCACCACCACAACCACCACCACCACCATCATCATCACCATCATCATCATCATCATCAGCAGCAGCAGCACCACCACCACCACCACCACCATCATCATCATCATCATCATCATCACAACCACCATTACCATCATCATCATCATCATCATCACCATCAGCAGCAGCAGCGTCAGCATCAACATCATCATACTCGTCAGCAGCAGCAACAGCATCATCATTATCAATGTTTATTGTTATTATTAGTATTATTATTAATAAACCTTATCATTATATTACAATAGGCAATGCTTAATCGATATAAGCTTAACCAGTAATATGTACAGCCGATAGTTTTATAATGGGTTAAGCTTAACCAGTTATTTTACAATGGATAATTCTAAACCGGTAATTTGTACAGCCTGTATTTTTATAATGGGTTAAACTTAATCAGTTTATCTACAATGGATAACTCGTATCCGATAATCTATATAGCCTGTATTTTTACATAGGATAAAGGTTACCAGTATTTTTACAATACGCAACTCTAGTAATCGCCCATTAATGCTTAACCGGTGTTTTCATTTCATTTGCACTTTAACCTTCATCTCTGTTTACCACGAAAAAACAAGAAACGGCTGAAATCAATTTAGCAAGCACTTGAAGGCGGGCCTTTTGCCCCTTATTACATTTCCATGTTTTATTGTATATGAAAGCATTAAGCACATAGCACAGTGAAATATATCCACATGCTAATGAATAAAGTAATCTAGTGGCTGATTGCTTTGTCGGGTTAACACATTCATATCTTTCATTTAGAACTCCCATTCATATATTCTGGAACATTTTGTACATACACCTATTGGTAAAACATATGATTAAATAAATGGCTACAATAACTGAAGGTTAAAGGTCAAATACCTACACAATAAAATAAACACCGTCGGGAATGCGTATTCCTCCCTACATCCCGAATGGCTCATAGCGGTAGTAATGTTAAAGTGTATTATATATTTACTACCCAATTCACCTAAGCAAAACCACATTTGTTTGAGAAATAAAAATGAAGTTATATGAACACAGCAACAATGAAGTTTTTTTGTTACATTTATCAGTTGATATTTTTAGAAGTATATATCTCCTGTAACATATAGCTTAACAAAGAAAGTAGGCAGATGGTGAAATATTTAAATTTCAAATAAATATTGTTTTATAATACGTTAGTAACGATAGTTAATTCAAACGCAAAGCAAAAATAACAATACATTTCCCTATATTGTCTGACATTTCAATGCTATGCTCCGCCACGCCTAGGTACAATACCAGTATCTACAATAAAACAACCGCAACAATAATACTTGTAACAGCAGCAGCAACAGCAGTAGCAGCTCAAACAGAAATAGCAGCAACAACAATTATGGTAACGAAAACTACAACAGCACTAACGGAATACGCTGAAACAGCAACAAAAACAATAAAACAACAGAAGCTGAAACATAAACAGCATCAGTAGAAACAGCAACAGCAAAAACAGAAACATCAAAAAGCAGCAGAATCAAACTAACGACCAATCAAAACTATCACAATTGAACACAATTTGCGTCGTCCTTTTATTGTTTAAAGCCTATTAATTGTACATCGATTGTGCACTTTTCTCAATTTTCAACTTAAGATATTCCTGATAAGAACCAGTACTAAGTATATGCTGTTAATGTATCTCGCTCAGGGACATCTTATGCATATCATCCTGTTGAATTTCATACGGACGGACGGACGAACGGAGGACGAACGGAGGACGGACGGACGGACGGACGGACGATTGTTATGTTTAATATAAGAAAACTACAGTCAGGAAAAGGTATCCTTCTGTGTCAGTATGCACTTTATAATGTCCGTACAAACACATTTATTATTATATCATCTTTATTTGTATAATTTCCACGACTCACAAACCAACTCATATCTGAATACCTTATTCAATTCAATAAATAATATAGATACTGATAATATGAATTATAATAATACAAATAATAATACAAATATTGATAATAATAATAATAAATTATTAAATATTATTAAAGCATTTTATAAATAAACGAGATAACTCATATGAATAAATCTAATCATCCTTGAGGCCCTTAACATATTTAAGAGTACAGCATTAATTAAACATATAGACACGAGAATAAACAAAAAAGAATATATATATGTGTGTGTGTGTGTGTGTGTGTGTGTGTGTGTGTGTGTGTGTAACCATTTTTATGAGAGCTACACGATTTATTACAGTTGGTAATAATTTCAAATCACAATAACTATGATGCTTAACGCAAGCTATTCTTAAACCATAGGCAGTGGACGTCCAAAAAGACAGTCAATGGACACCTATGGCAATAAATTTACGAAATAACATCGCAAACTAAAATATAAAATAACAGTGAACACCGACCATCATAGAGGGAAGCAACAACACTCCCATTCCATAATTGATAACTGTTAACAAACCATATAAAACAAATGTAACAATCCTCTTTTGTATATTGCTGTATTGTTTATGTTTTTGTTTACAACTAAAAGCGAAGGAAGTGCCTGTGTATTAATCATTTGTTTACTTTTATTAAATATTGTGTTACATACCACAAACTACATATTATATACTATAGTTATGCTGCTGTAAGAATTCGATTATTGCTGTGAAGTGACTATACATTTATATTGATTGCATATTGTATAATCTATGGTGGTGTACTTTGTACAAATCTAAATAAAATATGTGTTCTATTCTGTCCTGTTTCTGTTTATACACATTGATTAGCACGGCGCTGTTGATAAAGCAGTTTGGTCGACGGTTGCCATTTTCAAGTTTGTCGTTTTATATTACACTGTTGAGTGCATTTGAATATAAATTTGTCACGGAGTGATATTGAAGGTTACACGAGTGCGGAGCGCTGGTTTATACAATTTTATTAGTTATTTTTAATACCTTTAATACAAAATACAATGTTGTTATAAATTTGTAAAAAATAAACCAAAATATGTCACATTTTCCGTTTCAAATGACCCAGCGTACTATTACTTTAAAGTACAAAATGAGCCACAAAACAGCGTATAATCTGTCTGGTTATCTAGAATGATAATCTGGATAAATCTTGATATGTCCTACACAAAAATAAAACTCTAGATAAAACTAGATACTACACGAAAATGATGATCTAGATAAATCTAGATATATCCTACACAAAAATGATGATCTAGATAAATCTAGATATATCCTACACAAAAATTAAAATCTAAATAAATCTAGATACTACACAAAAATGATTATCTAGATAAATCTAGATACATCCTACATAAAAATGATCATCTAGATAAACATAGATATATCCTTTACACAAATTAAAATCTAGACAAATCTAGATACTACACAAAAATGATTATCTAGATAAATCTAGATACATCCTACATAAAAATGATCATCTAGATAAACCTAGATATATCCTTTACACAAATTAAAATATAGATAAATCTAGAAACTACACAAAAATGATCATCTAGATAAATTTAGATATATTCTACACAAAAATGATAAACTAGATAAATCTAGATATATCTTATACAAAAATTAAAATCTAGATAAATATAGATACTACACAAATATGATAAACTAGGTAAATCTAGATATATCCTATACAAAAATTAAAATCTAGATAAATCTAGATACTACACAAAAATGATCATCTAGATAAATCTAGATACATCCTACACAAAAATGATCATCAAGATAAATCTACACGTGTCTAGTGTAAATACCTTTCGAAATGTAAGACGATGTATACGAAAATATAATAAAGTAATCTATAAAAATTGCAACACTCATTAAAACGTTTTTCATATATGTTACCATGAAAGCATTCTTAAATACTTTGAAGTAATGAACACCACACGGAAATCGGAGCCAGATTTTACTTATATGTAAACAATGTTTCTGGAATCCCAACTACCCAACAGCCATATCGCGTTCCTTGACGATACAATAAACACTGATAAAACAGAAACAGAAAAAAAGAAGACTTAAATAAACTTTCATCTCTAGCATTCAAATGGAAATGAAAGTAGGATGTAAATATGAACACCAGAGTGCTAAGCAAACCCACACACCATATGTGAACATCAATGACTTACTTAGAAATAACAAAGCTACATACCCGCAATAATCCGTTTATATTCGCAGATTGTGCTAATTAATTTATACGACCCAGCTGTACGCATACTTATAAAAGATCTATAAATCCAAGAGAGAACGGAGCAACATTAAACCCTTCTCGCTATAGCTAACGCAAGAGAACTGGATACACGGAACGTCATGCATGGTAAACATATTAACACCTCTAATGTAAATATACTCAGTAGTGCTTCTTCATATATATGAAGAAAAAAAAACATCCACAAAATGAAAAAAAAGCTCATTGGTACCTTGGTAAGGACTGTAATACTAAGTAGTGTATCAGATATAATTCTATCATTCAGAATTCATGGTGGCATCGTACGTGTTGTAGGAAGAACTGCTGCACCGATGCCTGGTTAAGAAACTAGGCTTCCATGCTCTAATATTGAGAACATTGCTGGTTGTATGCATAGCGTTTAATGCATGTTCACGGTAGACCTTGTTAACGTGACTACGCTGCAAGATGGCGACTTTACAGTATACTTGTGGCATTACTGCAGTATGGTGGCTGCGCTGTAATATGACGACTTTATTTAGATATGGCGACTTCGCTGTGCAATGGTGACATTACTGCAGTATGGTGGCTGGGCTGTAATATGACGACTGTGCAATGATGACATTACTGCAGTATGGTGACTGCGCTGTAATATGACGACTTTATTTATATATAGCAACTTCACTGTGCAATGGTGACATTACTGCAGTATGGTGGCTGCGCTGTAATATGACGACTTTATTTATATATGGCGACTTCACTGTGCAATGGTGACATTACTGCAGTATGGTCGCTGTAATATGAAGACTTTATTTATATATAGCGACTTCACTGTGCAATGGTGACATTACTGCAGTATGGTGGCTGCGCTGTAATATGACGACTTTATTTAGATATGGCGACTTCGCTGTGCAATGGTGATATTACTGCAGTATGGTGACTGCGCTGTAATATGACGACTTTATTTATATATAGCAACTTCACTGTGCAATGGTGACATTACTGCAGTATGGTGGCTGCGCTGTAATATCACGACTTTATTTATATATGGCGACTTCACTGTGCAATGGTGACATTACTGCAGTGTGGTCGCTGCAATATGAAGACTTTATTTATATATGGCGACTTCACTGTGCAATGGTGACATTACTGCAGTATGGTGGGTGCGCTGTAATATATATGACGACTTTATTTAAATATGGCGACTTCGCTGTGCAATGGTGACATTACTGTAGTATGGTGACTGCACTGTTATATCACGACTTTGTTGTGTTACTGTGACATTATTGCAGAATGTTGACTTAACTGCAGTAAGGTGATTTCGTTTTATAATGATGATATTACAGCACTGCGATATGGCGACCTCATTATATACAATGATGTTATCACAGCAGTTTGGTAACTACACCCATAATGACGACTTTAATGCGGCATGACGACTTTTTTTATAATAATAACATTGCTGCAGTATGGTGACTTTTATTCAATACAGCGACTTCATAAGTTATATTGCTTATATCTATTTTGAATGGAGTTAAACATATTTCAGGTTCTATATGACATATCCACGTATAGGAAATTCTCAAAATGAATACGAGTATAACCACCGTCCTTCCGCTTTGCTGTGTTACTGTGACATTACTGCTTTCGTTTTATAATAATGATATAACAGCACTGCAATATGGCCACCTGGTTGTACAATGATATTATCACTGCAGTTTGGTAACTGCACTACAAATGACGACTTTAATGCGGTATGGCGACTTCTTTTTATAATAATAACATTGCTGCAGTATGGTAACTGCAATGCAATACAGCGGCTTCATTTGTTTTGTTTTTTTTGCTTATATTTATTTAGAATCGAGTTTAACACATTTCAGGCTATATATGACATAGTCACATGTAGGAAAATCTCAAAATGAACCAGAGTAGAACCACTGTCCTTCCGCAAGTTGCTAGCATTTTATACTAGTGTAACATAAAGCTTTTGGACGGAGCGTGACTTGAACCTACGACCGAAACGATGAGAGGTTAATGAGCGTGAAAACACTCTGCCGCGGAAGCGACTTCAATGTACAATGGTAATATTACCACTGTATGGCGACTGCAGTTAAGCCAGTATACTGTACGGGCATTTCGTTTCAGTATTGTGACACTGACTTTGCAGAATGTTAACATCACTGTATTTTTGCGAAAGTTGGCTTTGTCTGTGTAGGTCACTTTCTTAGATCGCAATACATATCGTGAAAGATATCGTTGTTTACTCAGTTAGCGGCGATTGACTTTATATACCGACGTAATATACTCATATACTTACTTGCTATAAATGACTTTGCTTGAATTTACGACATGAACTCATTTTGCGAGAAGTGCTTATATTTAAAGACCACCCCTCCCCCCAGGGTGCATTGCGGTGCATTTAGTCCCCCTCTATCCTGGAACTTCCTCTGTAGTTCCTTGCCTCTGTCAATTTTTTTGCAAGCTTCTTGCACTCTGAAATCTACACGCACATTTGACAAAATCAAGACGTGTTTATTCTAAATTATTCTGTTCATACCAGCTTCCACATTTGCTTAAGTACAACATTTTGATTACCCACTCGGAAAAAAAACGTATCTTTATATTTTGACCGAGGATTCTGTTGAAACAGTAATATGGCTTCGAGAAAGCAGTTCTTTTTAATTTGATTTTAGCTTGTATTGACGTACGCCACGTAACACTTAGCCCATATTACTTTTCTAACATGGAAGTCAAACTACACAAAGAATATATTTGCTACATACAAACAATATTTATTTGATCATAAAACACAATTAGTGTTCTATCAAACACTATAAATAATGTAAGCGAATATAAAAATCGATACCCTGAAAACAGTTCATAGACACTCGCAGGCCTTAATTACGTTTGATATAGTGTACAGCAATTGACTTGCGATTCAAAAAGCGTTTAAACAGCATCAAGTTTAAATGCATGATGTCAATTATTTAAACTGGCACAGACAGATATATAATATCATTTTGGAACACGCAGCTGAGAAAAATTCAGAGACTGTTCCAGAATATCGATAACTATTAGATCTTTGCAATGAATAATTTCATGTTAAGGACTTCGCCTGAGTTGAATATTTCATGATTTGAGGATGATAAAAAAGAAATGATATAAGATCTGTCTGATATAAAACCACCGAAGTAAATACTATTTTCTCTGAGAAAAGAATAGATAGCCACTGTTTATGCAGAAGTACGTGTACAATGTTTTTTCTCCAAGTTCCTGTCAACTTGTGCTGGAACATAGAAATCACTGTCTCCGTCAGGGGAATAAAAATAAGCAATATTCGGTAAGTCAAAAATGCAAATTACCGTCTAGTATTTAGTTTCGGGTACGTCAAGCCACCTGGTATATGTATGGAAATCAAATTACTATCGACTGGGTTACCACCAGACGGCGCTTATGTACTGGCATGTGTCCAAACGCATGAACTCTGGGATATATTTTCATCGAGACTATTTTTAAAGGCTTTCTCCGCTATAACCAGCATTTAAACACTTAAATTATTTCAGTGGAACAGAACAGAACAGAACAGAACAGAACAGAACAGAACAGAACAGAACAGAACAGAACAGAACAGAACAGAACAGAACAGAACAGAACAGAACAGAACAGAACAGAACAGAACGGGACGACACAGCACAGCACAGCACAGCACAGCACAGCACAGCACAGCACAGCACAGCACAGCACAGCACAGCACAGCACAGCACAGCACAGCACAGCACAGCACAGCACAGCACAGCACAGCACAGCACAGCACAGCACAGCACAGCACAGCACAGCACAGCACAGCACAGCACAGCACAGCACAGCACAGCACAGTTTATTTTATAACAGTTCATGGTAATACAGAGATGTAATATAATAACATAAGTTGAAACTTAGACTTTCAGTAAGTACATATCATCTGTATTCATCAAACTTGGAATAAAAAGAGTTTTATTATAATTTAAATCACAGACAGACAGACAGACAGACAGACAGACAGACAGACAGACAGACAGACAGACAGACAGACAGACAGACAGACAGACAGACAGACAGACAGACAGACAGACAGACAGACAGGAATATATTGGGTAAACAAAGAATTCAAAATGTTTATATAATTCCAGATGCAGTTTATAAAATCAAAATAAAAAGCTTCAGACTTAGAACCAGAAGTATTAAAAACGATTAAATCTTGTAAATTCAACATTGGTGTAAAAACACCAAACACATTCTTTACTCGTGTCCCCAAAGTATTCCCTTATATTTTACGCTCCGTTGAATCTTCACACTTGATATAACTTCAAAAGAAACAGCCCTATGGTAAATATTTCTCAAGCTCACTGCCTGCAATATTTGATTTTAACTACGGAGATATTAATGGGAACACCGTCATGAAGGGAATCATCCACATCTCAAGTGTTCGGGGATGGAGGTATAATAGCTGTACACGCTCTAACACGGCGAGCATTTGCATTATTTATCTACGCAATATATCCGTACATTTGGAATTTTCTGATTGGATCTCGTACTTAAACGCTAAATATATTTTATTTTATATTCTACATGTATATATGCTGCATGCTGGTAAATTGAATATATTCTTAGTCACGAAAGCAGAGAGTATTGAATAAAGTTACCCGCAGTAGTTATATTAACAAAATGGAGTATTAAAGAACATCCAGTAGTTCAATTAACAAAATGGAGTATTAAAGAACATCCAGTAGTTCATTTAACAAAATGGAGCAATTGAAAATGAAGATAAGATTCATTACTAAAACAGAGTAGCGAGTAGTTCCATTAAACGAGTTCAAAAAGGTATATAGTCAAAAAATGATATTATGCGAGGGTATGCCGATTTAGCCGACTATCTCTGGTATCTAGTCGCATTATCTCGAATATAACAACACTCTACCATCTGTTATACATATATGTTGGCCTAACTTAACATGGGTGAAGAATATATGATAAATATTTTATGTTGTTACCATTGCCTATACATATAACTAATATTATGATCAAGACTTGGCAGAAATCTGTATGTGATACTGTTTTTTATTACCCAACTGGCATTGCGATATGGTGGTGATGGATTGTTATTTCTAGCAGGTAATTATTGTCTTTCATAGTGTTAATTAATTTCCGCAATTAAGTAAGTTTGGTTTTAAATCAGTGCTGTTTGATTTCAGGAAGCCTAATACATATGTTAATATAAATTTTGGTATTCAGATAAATTCAAATAATACTTTTATATATTCCATTACACAAGTTTCTTTACATTTATATCAAATACAAATTTAAATATATTTACACAGGATATAATATATACATATATGATACATCCATTATAAAAATACATAAATTAATAGGTATCAAAATATTGTATATTATTATATCAATAAATAATAATTAAAATGTCCAGAAACATATTTAATAAAGTCTGAAAATGTATATACAATAGCTAAAGTTGCCTTACATATATAAAGAGACACATTGACAGTTTCTAAACCTTAGGCTAAAGTTTGTCACGTGATGTTATTAATGTCTCATACTCCAGTATAGGTCACCAACAATTATCACGTCGTTTGTCAACATAAATCGGCACTATACAGGGTCGCGTCTTGTGGCCAATTTCATTCACTATAGCAGAGATCTACGACTGGAAAGTGACAGTAACTGTTTCATACATACAATATGACAACTTACTAATTAGCTAGTTACATGAACTATTTAGACGTTAATTGGTTCTCGTTATGTACTTGTCCACTATTGTATTCGTTTTAGTTCTCATTTGGCAATCCATTTGATTCCCCTGCAATGAGTATGTTGCGGGTCAAAATAGTGTATATTGTTTTTCTAAATATGTGTATAGTCAAACCTGTCTTAAGCAGTCACTCAATTTGATTGACTGAATATTTAACGTCATTTTATGCCATCGAGGGCTAACAGACGATCACTTAACCTAACCACTGTTTCCTGGGATCCTGAAAGGTTAACCAGTATTCGAGCACACCCCATCTCCGCCAGTAGTTGATAACTTTCCCTCTTTAACCAGCGGTATGAGACGATTGATAATGAGACACTTTGTCGTATATCAATCATCAAGGAGATTTTGGCCGGGCGGGTATTCGAACTCACGACCCCTGGATTGATAGTCAGACGCGTTACTGACTGAGCTAATCGGGCCCAACTTAAGCAGTCACTCGAGGGAAAAAGGAAAAATGACCCCTTAAGGTGGCTGCATAGTACAGGTTGATTAAAACTATAATTATGAACATAGTAAATAGAATGTGACTGTTTAAGACAAATTGTTGCTAAATAGAGGTGACCACTAACACAGGTTTCACTGTAGTTAATATAAGAAGTTGAATATCCCAATTTTTCTATTTTTTTGTAATTCATACATATTGGAAGCTGAGCTTGTAAGGTTTGTGATAAGTTGGTTGGTTGAATATTGAAAAACGAATGTTTATGTTTATGGTTGATTTGTTGGTTGAATATTGAAAAACGAATCACTTATATCGAACTAAGCTGAACCTCCAAAATGGGCATTTATTTAAGTATGGGGTTATTGTATTTTATATACATTAAATGCCAGTTCTATAGGTGGAGGAATTGGCACAATGCACGAGTGTATACAGTCGTTAAAACATATTTTGTTATACATTTTATTCCAGTTAAATATTCTGCAGGTTTATCAATGAACATGCAAATGCGTATGTGTAAATAGTAATGTGATATGCATATGATTGTGATACATTGGTTTAAAATATCATGTGACATTACGTCTTATAATTCTTTATAGACTGGATGACATGGTTATTTTTTTTAAAATGTAAGGATTGTTTTATATTATGTTTTTACTGTTTACTTTGTATTAACCATGATGACATTTTAAGCAAAGAATAAAATTGAATTGTTCAGTATTGACTAACTGACAAATCCTTATAGTTTCAAATTCTAAAAAATATGTGTCTATCCCCCATGTTCCCATGTAGTAATATTTGACGCATTTAGTTTTGCGTCCATTGCAATGTAAACTCACTCACTCTATCTCCTCTCTCTCTCTCTCTCTCTCTCTCTCTCTCTCTTTCTCTCTCTCTCTCTCCCTCCCTCCCTCCCTCCCTCCCTCCCTCCCTCCCTCCCTCCCTCTCTCTCTCTCTCTCTCTCTCTCTCTCTCTCCCCCCTCTCTCTCTATCTCTCTCTCTCTTTCTCTTTCTCTAGTCTAATGACTAGCCACACACTTTCTCTCTTTCTCCAGGTCAATGATTAGCCATCCACTCTTTCTCTCTCTTACTCTTTAGTTTAATGACTAGACAACCAGAATATCTCTTTCTCCAGACCAGTGACTAGCGATCCACTCTCTCTCTTTCTCTCCATGTCAGTGACTAGAAATCCACTCTCGTTTCCATGTCAATGACTAGCCACCCACTCTCCTCTCCAGGTCAGTGACAAGCCGCCCACTATATATCTCTCCAGGCCAGTGATTAGCCATCTCTCTCTTTCTATCTCCAGGTCAGCGACTAGCCATATACGCATTCTCAGTGACTAGCCATCCACTCTCTATTCTCTCCAAGCCAGTGATTAGTCACCAACTATCTCTCTCCAGGTTTGTGACTAGCCGGACAGTCTGTCTGTCTGTCTGTCTGTCTGTCTGTCTGTCTGTCTGTATGTCTGTCTCTCTCGCTCTATGTCTGTCTGTCTGTCTGTCTGTCTGTCTGTCTGTCTGTCTGTCTGTCTGTCTGTCTCTCTCTCTCTCTCTCTCTCTCTCTCTCAAACATTAACACTGTTTTAATATTCCGTAATATAATAATGCAACATGTTTCTGTCATTTTATTTTTATATGGTATGCAACATTGGTAAAGTATATTCCACGTATGTCACATTTTTCTATAAAACACACATACCATATTATCATACTAACGTAAACACGTGATACACATCTCAGGGGTTAGCAAGTTTATTGAATCTTCCTCAACACATGCGCATTTAAAACTCTTTAAAAGATACGTATTTATATATTTTTCACTCTTTTTCTAATTAACGATTTATGCATTTTATGCAATTCACCTAATCAAATTCATTATCATTTAATTTGATGATGAATTTGGCAAAACGACCGCTTCGTAATAAGAAAACAATTCGCCAAAAGACAAAAAGCTATATAACCGACGTTCAGTTTGTATGCAGCTGTCTGCACGAACAGAAACTTGCCTCAAGCGCCGTAGATATAAGCTGAACATCTAACGCTCCCGGTTTTTATTGGATGTACTTATTCTTCCTTAAATGAAGATCAAAGAAAGCATAAGACTTATGTAATTTAATAACACATGCTTGGAATTTTGCTCTAAGAGTAATTGCTTAATAAAACTGAGTTTTAATAACACTCCATAGCGGTTGTTGCATTAAAAACAATACAGTTTGTATGTGTTGCCCAATTTTTTGTTTTATTGTGAGACGGTATAGAACACATATGTCGTACCGCGCTTCATGCTTGTTAATTGCAGTTTTTATGACTTGAAACACACACGAGATATAGTGTGATATTGAATGGGTGATGTTTTTATGGGGGTGTTTTTACATTTTAACGATTATTCACGGATTGACGAATGTTGTATAGCTAAGATCTATTGAGAGATACTGACCGAAACAATGTCGGATTTATTGATTTTTTTTCATTATGGACATTCGGTGTTGTAAAGTCATGAATTATTCATTAATTTATTTAACTGGAGTTTTACATTAAAAAATTACTTCAATATATTTTTTCAATCTATTTGCACTGACGACACAATGTACCATCTATTCTTTTCATAACACAATTTATTCACTCAGAAGAAATAAACCTACCACCCACCAATTCAATGGCAGCACAAACAAATTAAAGGTACATAACTAGCAAATCCGTGAGAATATAATTCACAAGAAACCCGAATGTGCATTTATTTTATGAATGGCGAATGTGTCGACTGGGCAGTATTCATATCAGGGTCGTCCTACGTGACTGAATGACACAATGTTTGTATTAAGATGATTTCCCTCTCACTGCTGAGGTGTTAGGTTCGAGTCCAATTATATCTAAAAAACTTCATGCGAGCAAGGACTTGTATAGAAGGATAGAAAACTTACATCTCCTTTCTAAATGTTGATAAAATAACACACGGAGGATTAATTATTTGGCAATTAATCGTTTATATTTTACAGGCAACTGATTTCTTTCACATAAACTGTAAGTTGTATCTAATCTTTAATGTTAAATTATGTTTCCACCACGCAAAAGATCTTGAATTAAAGATATTGAGGTTTGAAGGAAACTTTCTCGTAATTTGTTGTTATTTAAGCTGCAGTATACACATTTTGTATCAAAAGTACTTCAATAATTTTAAACACAAATTGCTGGGAATGGTATTGTTTTGATGAGAATTTCATTCTGTAAAGTAAGAATTTTGATTTGTGTCCCTGAGGAGAATGAAAGTTAGAGTAATTGAAAATGAGATATTGCAAGATTTTGCGTGAATACGCGAGCGTTCACAAAATCTCAATCATTTGCTTTTCCTACTCTATATAATTCCTTGATACGAGGAAGATGCCGCTAACTGTTATAAGAAGAAGTAAACTTATTTTTAATTATATTTTATCATAACAAAGGCTATATTTTTAATTTAATGACTAAACGTTGCAAAAGATTGGCAATTGAATAATGAAACAGTTATATTGATACAATTAAATTTCTCCTTTATGTTTCTTTGTAAACCAAATATCAAGACTTACCCAGGTAAGTAATCAAAACTGTCGATATCATGGAGGATAACTTCTCTTAATAAGCCAATGAAACGTCTAAAATAGTCCTACATGTTAATTCACTTTTTGTTACTTGTGAACGGATATTCTACTCCGACTTATGACCACCAATAAAACTAGATGCATTTAGACACCTGAGATACATATAACCTGCAATGTGTTGAATATGGCATTAAACCCCACCCATGTCTTGGAAATGATGTTAAACCCCAAGCAAAATAACCCAGCCTGGTAACTTACCTTATGTGTAATATATGGTAATACACCTGGTATGTAATACCTGGTAACATACCTGATGTGCTATACCTGGTAGCACACCTGATGTGTAATACATGTGTCACACCTGGAGTATAATACATGGTAACACACCGAGTGTATAATACCTGGTAACACACCTGCTATGTAAAACATGTGTAACATACATGGTGTGTAATACCTGGTAACATACCTGGTGTGAAATATTTGTGTAACACACATGATGTGCAATAACTGGTAACATACATGATGTGTAATACCTGGTAACACACATGGGGTGTTATACCTGGTAACACACCTGGTGTGTACTACGAAATGAGGTTAATGTTGTTGATGGTATTTAGCGAAGATTTAAACAATTTTTCAGTCATATCGCGATGGTGTCTACTTGAGACAGCATTCTGATATTTGCCATACTGAAGTATCACGACACAGACACAAGGCATGATACCCCACCCAGCCACATAATACAGACACCAGGCCGACAAGACCTAGTGTTACACAATACATCTAAGCTTGTAGTTCCGTAATAAATATTTTTATATAATTATTGTTTTTACACAATATGCATGCATGTGTCTGTGTTTGGTGTCGACATGGTATTCATATTTGCAAGACTCTTTGATTTTGTTCGTTTTACGATACAAGTTCTCAAATAAAACATAATAGTAGCTTAAGGACTAAACTGGATGAGAATATGCGGATTGGTGTGTCATACATATTTGTTGTATTCAATGAAAATTATCTCATCACTACCAGTAAACACTACAATTATGCATTTTTGATTAAACCTTTCATTACTTTGTAGGTAGTTGGTACATGTTTATTTCTGTCTGAATTTAAATGATTTTTTTTCTGAAAAAATAATTGTGTCCAATGAATTTGTTCATGAAATTGTCGATTAAAATATGAAACTTACAAACTCATGTTGACCAAATATCAATAAATCCATGTGACCGATTGTAAAAGTATTTTGATATACATCTCTGTTGTCGTCGTATCGCCAACTCATTATGTAAATGCATATTGCTATTCTAATTGGTACAGTAGTTGTTACTATGCATATGTGCGTTCTTCTTCGACAGGAAATACAGATATGTATCTGTAAGAAATTCTTAAAAATAAGCATATCATATTATCATATACAATGTACTTAACGCTGTACGGTACATTTCGTCCATTACTACCATTCAATTTGCATACGTTTTCTACATATTTACTTAGATCGCACTTTCACACATAGAATGGCAACGCGCATTGCGTGCAACATTGACATACATTTATCAAAGTAAAGCAACATTATGCATCCATCAACAGCAAGGCATATTTTATTTCTATAATTAATGCCATTTTGTGGAAGTATGCTCTGTTTATATTAGCGTGACATTAAAATGTCAATTCCCGAGTTGGCGCTTTTGCTTTTGATCTGGCATCCAGCACATAATATTTTTTTAGCTTTAAATGCATAAACGAATACGCATTGCAACGATTTTGGTTATTTTATCATTATTACAACAAAAACTGCGCTTCATACAATGTACTTTAGTAAAAATGATATTATATTACCATTTGATAAATTCGCAAATTAGCTTTCATGTACAAAAGCATTTGGTGACTTCAAAAGAACATTGCATTTACTTGTTCTTTATTGTTTTAATTGACTTTGATCAATATACCATTATATGTATCCATGCATTATGATGCAACATTTGGGGTTTGTGATGCAACAGAATCAAAGATAATGAGATAAGCAAAATATGATATAACAGATTGAATAAATATCTTCATTTGAACGAGTCAATACTTCACGAGACCCGCAACCATTTATAGGGCCTACATTATTAGCATAAATGTACTAAATAACACAGACAAATAAAAAACAACAACAATAACAGCATAAGTAATGAGTCAACGATTTTAGGGACAAAAATATGTATTTTTGACAATGCGTGTCATACAAACAGTAATATGTTATTTAAGTTTGCTATGAACTAATTGTTATTATACTGAACGAAATATTCTATCCGAACCTCCAACCCATGTAAGATTATGGCGAGTTCCCGCGATAGCAGTTATCCCAAGGGACGGAATTTTCTATCCAAACCTCCAACCCATGTAAGATTATGGCGAGTTCCCGCGATAGCAGTTATCCCAAGGGACAGAATTTTCTATCCAAACCTCCAACCCATGTAAGATTATGGCGAGTTCCCGCGATAGCAGTTATCCCAAGGGACAGAATTTTCTATCCAAACCTCCAACCCATGTAAGATTATTCCGAGTTCCAGCGATAGCAGTTATCCCAAGGGACGGAATTTTCTATCCAAACCTCCAACCCATGTAAGATTATGCCGAGTTCTCGGGATAGCAGTTATCCCAAGGGACGGAATTTTCTATCCAAACCTCCAACCCATGTAAGATTATGCCGAGTTCCCGCGATAGCAGTTATCCCAAGGGACGGAATTTTCTATCCAAACCTCCAACCCATGTAAGATTATGCCGAGTTCTCGGGATAGCAGTTATCCCAAGGGACGGAATTTTCTATCCAAACCTTCAACCCATGTAAGATTATGGCGAGTTCCCGCGATAGCAGTCATCCCAAGGGACGGAATTTTCTATCCAAGCCTCCAACCCATGTAAGATTATGCCGAGTTCCCGCGATAGCAGTTATCCCAAGGGACGGAATTTTTCTATCCAAACCTCCAACCCATGTAAGATTATGCCGAGTTCTCGGGATAGCAGTTATCCCAAGGGACGGAATTTTCTATCCAAACCTCCAACCCATGTAAGATTATGCCGAGTTCCCGCGATAGCAGTTATCCCAAGGGACGGAATTTTCTATCCAAACCTCCAACCCATGTAAGATTATGCCGAGTTCTCGGGATAGCAGTTATCCCAAGGGACGGAATTTTCTATCCAAACCTCCAACCCATGTAAGATTATGCCGAGTTCTCGGGATAGCAGTTATCCCAAGGGACGGAATTTTCTATCCAAACCTCCAACCCATGTAAGATTATGCCGAGTTCCCGCGATAGCAGTTATCCCAAGGGACGGAATTTTCTATCCAAACCTCCAACCCATGTCAGATTATGACGAGTTCTCGGGATAGCAGTTATCCCAAGGGACGGAATTTTCTATCCAAACCTCCAACCCATGTAAGATTATGCCGAGTTCCCGCGATAGCAGTTATCCCAAGGGACGGAATTTTCTATCCAAACCTCCAACCCATGTAAGATTATGCCGAGTTCCCGCGATAGCAGTTATCCCAAGGGACGGAATTTTCTATCCAAGCCTCCAACCCATGTAAGATTATGCCGAGTTCTCGGGATAGCAGTTATCCCAAGGAACGGAATTTTCTATCCAAACCTCCAACCCATGTAAGATTATGCCGAGTTCCCGCGATAGCAGTTATCCCAAGGGACGGAATGTTCTATCCAAACCTTCAACCCATGTAAGATTATGCCGAGTTCTCGGGATAGCAGTTATCCCAAGGAACGGAATTTTCTATCCAAACCTCCAACCCATGTAAGATTATGCCGAGTTCTCGGGATAGCAGTTATCCCAAGGGACGGAATTTTCTATCCAAACCTCCAACCCATGTAAGATTATGCCGAGTTCTCGGGATAGCAGTTATCCCAAGGGGCAGAATTTTCTATCCAAACCTTCAACCCATGTAAGATTATGGCGAGTTCCCGCGATAGCAGTTATCCCAAGGGACAGAATTTTCTATCCAAACCTCCAACCCATGTAAGATTATGCCGAGTTCTCGGGATAGCAGTTATCCCAAGGAACGGAATTTTCTATCCAAACCTCCAACCCATGTAAGATTATGCCGAGTTCTCGGGATAGCAGTTATCCCAAGGGACGGAATGTTCTATCCAAACCTTCAACCCATGTAAGATTATGTCGAGTTCCCGCGATAGCAGTTATCCCAAGGGACGGAATTTTCTATCCAAACCTCAAACCCATGTAAGATTATGCCGAGTTCCCGCGATAGCAGTTATCCCAAGGGACGGAATTTTCTATCCAAACCTTCAACCCATGTAAGATTATGGCGAGTTCCCGCGATAGCAGTTATCCCAAGGGACAGAATTTTCTATCCAAACCTCCAACCCATGTAAGATTATGCCGAGTTCTCGGGATAGCAGTTATCCCAAGGAACGGAATTTTCTATCCAAACCTCCAACCCATGTAAGATTATGCCGAGTTCTCGGGATAGCAGTTATCCCAAGGGATGGAATTTTCTATCCAAACCTTCAACCCATGTAAGATTATGCCGAGTTCCCGCGATAGCAGTTGTCCCAAGGGACAGAATTTTCTATCCAAACCTTCAACCCATGTAAGATTATGGCGAGTTCCCGCGATAGCAGTTATCCCAAGGGACGGAATTTTCTATCCGAACCTCCAACCCATGTAAGATTATGTCGAGTTCTTGGGATAGCAGTTATCCCAAGGGACGGAATTTTCTATCCAAACCTCCAACCCATGTAAGATTATGGCAAGTTCCCGCGATAGCAGTTATCCCAAGGGACGGAATTTTCTATCCAAACCTTCAACCCATGTAAGATTATGGCGAGTTCCCGTGATAGCAGTTATCCCAAGGGACGGAATTTTCTATCCAAACCTTCAACCCATGTAAGATTATGCCGAGTTCCCGCGATAGCAGTTATCCCAAGGGACGGAATTTTCTATCCAAACCTTCAACCCATGTAAGATTATGGCGAGTTCCCGCGATAGCAGTTATCCCAAGGGACAGGATTTTCTATCCAAACCTTCAACCCATGTAAGATTATGCCGAGTTCCCGCGATAGCAGTTATCCCAAGGGACGGAATTTTCTATCCAAACCTTCAACCCATGTAAGATTATGGCGAGTTCCCGCGATAGCAGTTATCCCAAGGGACGGAATTTTCTATCCAAACCTTCAACCCATGTAAGATTATGCCGAGTTCCCGCGATAGCAGTTATCCCAAGGGACAGGATTTTCTATCCAAACCTTCAACCCATGTAAGATTATGCCGAGTTCCCGCGATAGCAGTTATCCCAAGGGACGGAATTTTCTATCCAAACCTTCAACCCATGTAAGATTATGGCGAGTTCCCGTGATAGCAGTTATCCCAAGGGACGGAATTTTCTATCCAAACCTTCAACCCATGTAAGATTATGGCGAGTTCCCGCGATAGCAGTTATCCCAAGGGACAGGATTTTCTATCCAAACCTTCAACCCATGTAAGATTATGCCGAGTTCCCGCGATAGCAGTTATCCCAAGGGACGGAATTTTCTATCCAAACCTTCAACCCATGTAAGATTATGCCGAGTTCCCGCGATAGCAGTTATCCCAATGGACGGAATTTTCTATCCAAACCTTCAACCCATGTAAGATTATGGCCAGTTCCCGCGATAGCAGTTATCCCAAGGGACGGAATTTTCTATCCGAACCTCCAACCCATGTAAGATTATGTCGAGTTCTTGGGATAGCAGTTATCCCAAGGGACGGAATTTTCTATCCAAACCTCCAACCCATGTAAGATTATGGCGAGTTCCCGCGATAGCAGTTATCCCAAGGGACGGAATTTTCTATCCGAACCTCCAACCCATGTAAGATTATGGCGAGTTCCCGCGATAGCAGTTATCCCAAGGGACGGAATTTTCTATCCAAACCTCCAACCCATGTAAGATTATGCCGAGTTCCCGCGATAGCAGTTATCCCAAGGGACGGAATTTTCTATCCAAACCTCCAACCCATGTAAGATTATGCCGAGTTCCCGCGATAGCAGTTATCCCAAGGGATGGAATGTTCTATCTAAACCTCCAACCCACGTAAGATTATGCCGAGTTACCGCGATAGCAGTTATCCCAAGGGACGAATTTTCTATCCAAACCTTCAACCCATGTAAGATTATGTCGAGTTCCCGCGATAGCAGTTATCCCAAGGGACGGAATTTTCTATCCAAACCTTCAACCCATGTAAGATTATGCCGAGTTCCCGCGATAGCAGTTATCCCAAGGGACGGAATTTTCTATCCAAACCTCCAACCCATGTAAGATTATGCCGAGTTTCCGCGGTAGCAATTATCCCAAGTGACAGAATTTTCTATCCAAACCTCCAACCCATGTAAGATTATGCCGAGTTTCCGCGGTAGCAATTATCCCAAGTGACAGAATTTTCTATCCAAACCTCCAACCCATGTAAGATTATGCCGAGTTTCCGCGGTAGCAATTATCCCAAGTGACAGAATTTTCTATCCAAACCTCCAACCCATGTAAGATTATGTCGAGTTCCCGCGATAGCAGTTATCCCAAGGAACGGAATTTTCTATCCAAACCTCCAACCCATGTAAGATTATGCCGAGTTTCCGCGGTAGCAATTATCCCAAGTGACAGAATTTTCTATCCAAACCTCCAACCCATGTAAGATTATGCCGAGTTTCCGCGGTAGCAATTATCCCAAGTGACAGAATTTTCTATCCAAACCTCCAACCCATGTAAGATTATTCCGAGTTTCCGCGGTAGCAATTATCCCAAGTGACAGAATTTTCTATCCAAACCTCCAACCCATGTAAGATTATGTCGAGTTCCCGTGATAGCAGTTATCCCAAGGAACGGAATTTTCTATCCAAACCTCCAACCCATGTAAGATTATGCCGAGTTCCCTTAAAAACAGTTATCCAAGGGACGGAATTTTATATCCGAACCGAAAAGGCCATGAAATATTATTATTCTCGCATACCAAACATATCAAATAATTATTTAAACTTGTTTTATCAGTATATTTTTACAACAGTCGCTTTTAGACGTTAAATCATATGAGTAACGTCATATTTTTTCACGTTACGTCATAATTGAGTCTTAACGTCATAGCGCGAGAATTTTATCTCGGTTCTAGGGTGAGATAATAATATCCAACCCCAGTAAAAATGCAGATATCCTTATCCTTTGTGCAAGAATTTTCTATCCGAACAGATACTGCCATGAATGATTCTTTTTCTTGCATACCAAACATATCAAATACTTATTTAAAATGTTTTATCATTATATTTTTACAACAGTCGCTTTTAAACGATAAATCATATGATTAACGTCATAGTTTTTCACGTTACGTCATAATTGAGTCTTAACGTCATAGCTCGAGAATTTTACCTCGGCCCTAGGGTGAGATATTAATATCTAAACCCGGTAAAATGATTCTTTTTCTTGCTTACCAAACACATTTAATAATTATTTTAACTTAATTTATCATTATTGATTTTACAACGGTCGCTTTTGAGACATTAAATAATATGATTTTTTTAACGTCACAGCGCGACAATTTAAACTCGGCCCTAGAGTGAGATAAAATATCTAACCCCGGTAAAATTGCAGATCTATATCCTTATCTTGTATGCAAGAATCTTAAAATCTCACCCTAGAACCGAGATAAAACTCACGTTGGGTCTATCTATGATGTAACGTATACAATTTATGACGTAAATCACAACCTAACGTATAATAAAATGGTCGTATTTAAAAAATATAATGACGAATTAAGTTAAAATAATTCCTACTATAAAATATATTTTATATTTCATTCGAGCAGATTATATCACATATGTAACAATGTACAATTATAAGTTGTATTGCTGAATCACTTGAACATTTACACCCTGAAGCAGCAAGACTATAGCTGAGTTATACGATCAGTTTCTTTACAAAATCATTATATGGTGTGTGGATTGACTTCTCTCAAGAAAAATGATAAAGCAACATGAACTTATGTTCACGCCCAAAGCCTTAATTGATATGACTCATTCTATATGAGTGACTTGATTCCTCACGTAAATGGTGACACTATGGATTATCAATTCGAAAATTCAGATAATGTAGCAACTCCTGCCGAACTGAAGTAAGTAGACAATCTTGAATACCCTCTGCGATAGCACTTTGGAACGCGTTAGAACCAGCAATTAAAGTGATAGACTCTTGTATATCTGTATTTAAAAACAAAATTAGAACGTCTCCACAAAAAAAAACCTCCGAATTATTATTCAGTGGGAAACAGTTTTTTTATCAATTGTGCATGCTGGAAACAGAAATAACTGCAGTAAATTGAATAATGATATATATTTAAACCACTAAGAATAGATCAATGTGTACTTGTGGATATTTGACTGAAGCTGCTAAGCACTTCTTTTTAAATGTGACCTATTTTCAGCCAATCAGAGAATCCATCCAATGCCTTTAAGGTTGTTACTACGTGACTACCTCAATCTTGTAGATGATGACAAAAGTAAAATATTTGAAATTATACAATAGTAAATTATTTGAAATAATACAATATTTTATTAAATTTTTAAGATTTGATTGATGGTTTTAAGTAATTCCTTACATAAAATATGGAATATCTATAGTTATATAAAAATATAACCAATCAGTTAATTTCTCAACTAAATAGATACTTTTATGACACAAATATTGACTAGGTTTATCATACCGAGTTAACAGTATTTTTTTTTTAATCTTCAGGGTGTCTAAAGGCATCTTTAACATCCCCTTACCTTTTCTAGCTTATACTTTTCCTAATTTTATAAAAATTAAACTGATTTTGTATTTCTGTTATCTATGTTTTGTTGCAACTGTTGACAACTAATGGATAATTGTGGATAATTGTGAACATACTGTATGTGTATATTTTCTTTTAAGGACGATTGCTATAGTTTTCCATGCGCACCAACTCCACGAACAAAGGGAAGCAATTTTGTCTAGACCTCCCAGAATCACTACAAACCGCTATACTACAACTGTCCCTATTTCGGATCACACAATCATTTACGGATACGCCTTGAATTGGTCTCTTATATCGTGTTCAATATATGAAATATGCATACTGGTATAAAATAATTGTTGATAGCAATTTCACCTGAATATGAAATATTATAGAAATCTTAGTATTTATACAAATATTCCCAATTAGTATAAACACGTGAATTTTGCAACTTATTTAACGACAGTTGCTGTAAGAGCTATTTTTTCTCAAGTTACGCGGTAAAGTGTATTTATATTTTGAATGTCATTCGAATAGGTATCAGAGAGTATTTTGTGAGGTTTTAAGCAAAATTTATCCATAGACTATATCAAAATATAAAAAAAACACGCTTTATTTTTATTACACAATTGAAACACAATTGACACTCTGCCAAAATGATTTTGTTTTTATAAACCAAAAACAGTTAAATTCAAACTTATAATTACTATTTCCATAAAAATTAATATTATATGCATGCATATATGTAAAGTTTTAATTAAATACTAGATGTAAATATTTTTTTTTTCGCATTGCTTGTTAAATCTACATTATTTCGCCAACTTTCAAGGACGGGTATGTTTATGAGGAGGTAATACCAAACAATCTGTACGATAACATTTAGTTACGGTGTTTTATTTCTGATATTGCATGAGCGTACATTAAACTTAAATAAAGGTAAGTTTCATAAAATTCTATCCATAGGAAAATTGTGACAAAAACTATAGCAATCGTCTTTCATTTTGTATCCATTTACCATGTTTTATACCATATCATGTTTTCTCCGTTATATGAACTTCTATGGATAATTGAATATGTAAAACCTGACTATACATGTACTAAACAACACTGTCTGTAGATGTATAAAGGCTGCCATTTTTATCAGACATGCATTCATTTAGCTGATTAATATTTTAACCATTTAACTGAAGTATGTACCGTTTAAATATTCGGGATATTTTCGAGAGGGATGGGGCGGGGACAGTTTTGCGGATCCACCTATGATTCTGTCTTTGTTCAATGACCCTGTCCATAACAACATATGGTATTCGTCAGCTGCCTTCAAAGTATTTAAATACACTCCGAAATCTATACCATACATAATAATGTATAATTTTATTGAGCACGTTGCTTTCCTTTGATTCAGATAATATTTAATTTTTGATTGCAGACATCCTTAGAGTTACGACTCTGTTTTGCTTCAGGAGTTGTTTTGTAATTATTGGATGCTATCTTATTTCAGATAATTTTGTTTGATTTATTTGATTTAGCGATGATTTGTATAAATATCTCGGAACATAAAGACGAAATATAGTTATGTAACTGTTTGCATCTAAGGTAGAGCGTTTACAATTATTTTCTCTTCATGTTTAGTACGCTTGTTGTTTTTTTGTATCTGAAGTTGTGTTATTTCATCAATACAATGGAAGTCTACTTTTGTATATTTAAGAAATAACTATTATTTTGAATCATGTGCTTTATATTCTTGAAATTATCTACTATTACTGGAATGGTTCATATCTTATAATGAATGAATAATTGAATATATTGGGGGTTTACAGAATATCGATATATAAACGAAGGAAACACCAAAGAATATTCTAGGTTCACTCTTTATGTACAAAAACAAATTAAAACACAAAACACGCGCGCGCACGCGCGCACGCACGCACGAACGCACGCACGCACGCACACACGCACGCACGTAAGCACGAACGCACGCACGCAACAACACGTTTGTAAATTAGTATGTAGAATAAACCTAGTACAACTGTATTTTCAACAATTTCTATCCAATATTATATTTGTCCCTTCTTCAGAAACTTTTATGACTTTCAAATGGTCCTTTCTTACCATCACTCGTGTGGTATCCTATAACCTAACAGGGGTTGACCCTCTGAGAGGTTGACAGTGTCCCTATTCTAAACCAGACCCACACTTGTTGGGTTGATACACAGGGGAACATAGGGGTACAGCATTGTACCCAGTCGAGGGTAACGTACGACCAAGATGATAAATATCAGAATAATGCGTGCTTTCTCTCGCCATATTTTATGTTAACGCTTGAGTCAATAGGGGAAAATTGGTTCGATGTTGAGCAATAATTAAATGTATTTCTATGAAAAGAAATATGTTCACTGCAATGGTTTCAGACTGTGTTTCATCAGTTAATTTATTATCATGTATTGTACTGTATCAACGTGTATGGTATTGTATTTACATGTAAGGTATTGCATTAACATATATGTTATTGTATTAACATTTATTGTATTTTATTAACATGTATTGTATTGTATTAACATGTATTGTATTGTATTAACATGTACGGTTTTGTATTAACATGTATGATATTGTATTAATATGTGTTGTAGTGTATTAACATTTATTTTGTTTAATCAACATGTATGGTATTGTATTAACAAGTATTGTATTGTTTTAACTTGTATTGTATTGTATTAACATGTATGGTATTGTGTTAACATGTTTTGTAGTGTATAGTATTTAGTACCATCTTCAACATCATAGCAATCATGACGGAGTCTGCTAAAGACTGTTAGTTTTAAGACTGTTATGATATCCCATTCACTCTGTTATCCAGACACCAGACACAACCGTCTTAAAGAAAAACAACTTTATATCAAGCAAATATTCAACTTATTATGGAAATGTTAATTGTGCTGACGCCTGCAACAATCATCCAAATGCAGCAAAAGTTGACCTGTCTTTATTTAAAAAAACACACAACGGAATGACATTTACCACACTTGAACCTTGTAAGTTGCGTGAAGTTGGCTATGAGATCGGCAATCGGAGATCAACATTCAATACAGATCCAGGTCTGAGATCGTAGATCAACATTCAAAATAAAAGTCGGAATTTGAATACCGACCCAGGTCTGCAATCGTAGATCGACATTCAAAATAAAATTAAAATATACGGACAAAATTTGAATGCAGATCCAGGTCTGAGATCGTAGATCGACATTCAAAATAAAATCTAAAATACGGACAAAACTTGAATACAGACCCAGGTCTGCAATCGTAGATCGACATTCAAAATAAAAGAGAAAAGACGGAGTTAACTTGAATGCAGATCCAGGTCTGACATCGTAGATCAACATTCAAAATAAAAGTTAAAAGACGGACAGAACTTGAATACAGACCCAGGTCTGAGATCGTAGATCAACATTCAAAATAAAAGTCGGAATTTGAATACCGACCCAGGTCTGCAATCATAGATCGACATTCAAAATAAAATCTAAAATACGGACAAAACTTGAATACAGACCCAGGTCCGCAATCGTAGATCGACATTCAAAATAAAAGAGAAAAGACGGAGTTAACTTGAATGCAGATCCAGGTCTGACATCGTAGATCAACATTCAAAATAAAAGTTAAAAGACGGACAGAACTTGAATACAGATCCAGGTCTGAGATCGTAGATCAACATTCAAAATAAAAGTCGGAATTTGAATACCGACCCAGGTCTGCAATCGTAGATCGACATTCAAAATAAAATTAAAAATACGGACAAAATTTGAATGCAGATCCAGGTCTGAGATCGTAGATCGACATTCAAAATAAAATCTAAAATACAGACAAAACTTGAATACAGACCCAGGTCTGCAATCGTAGATCGACATTCAAAATAAAAGAAAAAAGACGGAGTTAACTTGAATGCAGATCCAGGTCTGACATCGTAGATCAACATTCAAAATAAAAGTTAAAAGACGGACAGAACTTGAATACAGACCCAGGTCTGAGATCGTAGATCAACATTCAAAATAAAAGTCGGAATTTGAATACCGACCCAGGTCTGCAATCGTAGATCGACATTCAAAATAAAATTAAAAATACGGACAAAATTTGAATGCAGATCCAGGTCTGAGATCGTAGATCGACATTCAAAATAAAATCTAAAATACGGACAAAACTTGAATACAGATCCAGGTCTGAGATCGTAGATCAACATTCAAAATAAAAGTCGGAATTTGAATAACGACCCAGATCTGCAATCGTAGATCAACATTCAAAATAAAATTAAAAATACGGACAAAATTTGAATGCAGATCCAGGTCTGACATCGTAGATCGACATTCAAAATAAAAGTTAAAAGACGGACAAAACTTGAATACAGACCCAGGTCTGCAATCGTAGATCGACATTCAAAATAAAAGTTAAAAGACGGAGTTAACTTGACTGCATATCCAGGTCTGAGATCGTAGATCAACATTCAAAATAAAAGTCGGAATTTGAATACCGACCCAGGTCTGCAATCGTAGATCGACATTCAAAAATAAAATTAAAAATACGGACAAAATTTGAATGCAGATCCAGGTCAGACATCGTAGATCAACATTCAAAATAAAAGTTAAAAGACGGACAGAACTTGAATACAGATCCAGGTCTGAGATCGTAGATCAACATTCAAAATAAAAGTCGGAATTTGAATACCGACCCAGGTCTGCAATCGTAGATCGACATTCAAAATAAAATTAAAAATACGGACAAAATTTGAATGCAGATCCAGGTCTGAGATCGTAGATCGACATTCAAAATAAAATCTAAAATACGGACAAAACTTGAATACAGACCCAGGTCTGCAATCGTAGATCGACATTCAAAATAAAAGAGAAAAGACGGAGTTAACTTGAATGCAGATCCAGGTCTGACATCGTAGATCAACATTCAAAATAAAAGTTAAAAGACGGACAGAACTTGAATACAGACCCAGGTCTGAGATCGTAGATCAACATTCAAAATAAAAGTCGGAATTTGAATACCGACCCAGGTCTGCAATCGTAGATCGACATTCAAAATAAAATTAAAAATACGGACAAAATTTGAATGCAGATCCAGGTCTGAGATCGTAGATCGACATTCAAAATAAAATCTAAAATACGGACAAAACTTGAATACAGATCCAGGTCTGAGATCGTAGATCAACATTCAAAATAAAAGTCGGAATTTGAATAACGACCCAGATCTGCAATCGTAGATCGACATTCAAAATAAAATTAAAAATAAGGACAAAATTTGAATGCAGATCCAGGTCTGACATCGTAGATCGACATTCAAAATAAAAGTTAAAAGACGGACAAAACTTGAATACAGACCCAGGTCTGCAATCGTAGATCGACATTCAAAATAAAAGTTAAAAGACGGAGTTAACTTGAATGCATATCCAGGTCTGAGATCGTAGATCAACATTCAAAATAAAAGTCGGAATTTGAATACCGACCCAGGTCTGCAATCGTAGATCGACATTCAAAAATAAAATTAAAAATACGCACAAAATTTGAATGCAGATCCAGGTCAGACATCGTAGATCTACATTCAAAATAAAAGTTAAAAGACGGACAGAACTTGAATACAGACCCAGGTCTGAGATCGTAGATCAACATTCAAAATAAAAGTCGGAATTTGAATACCGACCCAGGTCTGCAATCGTAGATCGACATTCAAAATAAAATTAAAAATACGGACAAAATTTGAATGCAGATCCAGGTCTGAGATCGTAGATTGACATTCAAAATAAAATCTAAAATACGGACAAAACTTGAATACAGACCCAGGTCTGAGATCGTAGATCAACATTCAAAATAAAAGTCGGAATTTGAATAACGACCCAGATCTGCAATCGTAGATCAACATTCAAAATAAAATTAAAAATACGGACAAAATTTGAATGCAGATCCAGGTCTGAGATCGTAGATCGACATTCAAAATAAAATCGAAAAATACGGACAAAACTTGAATACAGACCCAGGTCTCAGATCGTAGATCAACATTCAAAATAAAAGTCGGAATTTGAATAACGACCCAGATCTGCAATCGTAGATCAACATTCAAAATAAAATTAAAAATACGGACAAAATTTGAATGCAGATCCAGGTCTGACATCGTAGATAAACATTCAAAATAAAAGTTAAAAGACGGACAAAACTTGAATACAGACCCAGGTCTGCAATCGTAGATCGACATTCAAAATAAAAGTTAAAAGACGGAGTTAACTTGAATGCAGATCCAGGTCTGAGATCGTAGATCAACATTCAAAATAAAAGTAGGAATTTGAATACCGACCCAGGTCTGCAATCGTAGATCGACATTCAAAATAAAATTAAAAATACGGACAAAATTTGAATGCAGATCCAGGTCTGACATAGTAGATCAACATTCAAAATAAAAGTTAAAAGACGGACAAAACTTGAATACAGACCCAGGTCTGAGATCGTAGATCAACATTCAAAATAAAAGTCGGAATTTGAATACCGACCCAGGTCTGCAATCGTAGATCGACATTCAAAATAAAATTAAAAATACGGACAAAATTTGAATGCAGATCCAGGTCTGAGATCGTAGATCGACATTCAAAATAAAATCTAAACTACGGACAAAACTTGAATACAGACCCAGGTCTGAGATCGTAGATCAACATTCAAAATAAAAGTCGGAATTTGAATACCGACCCAGATCTGCAATCGTAGATCAACATTCAAAATAAAATTAAAAATACGGACAAAATTTGAATGCAGATCCAGGTCTGACATCGTAGATCAACATTCAAAATAAAAGTTAAAAGACAGACAAAACTTGAATACAGACCCAGGTCTGCAATCGTAGATCGACATTCAAAATAAAAGTTAAAAGACGGAGTTAACTTGAATGCAGATCCAGGTCTGAGATCGTAGATCAACATTCAAAATAAAAGTCGGAATTTGAATACCGACCCAGGTCTGCAATCGTAGATCGACATTCAAAATAAAATTAAAAATACGGACAAAATTTGAATGCAGATCCAGGTCTGAGATCGTCGATCGACATTCAAAATAAAATCTAAAATACGGACAAAACCTTGAATACAGACCCAGGTCTGCAATCGTAGATCGACATTCAAAATAATAGAGAAAAGACGGAGTTAACTTGAATGCAGATCCAGGTCTGACATCGTAGATCAACATTCAAAATAAAAGTTAAAAGACGGACAGAATTTGAATACAGACCCAGGTCTGAGATCGTAGATCAACATTCAAAATAAAAGTCGGAATATGAATACCGACCCAGGTCTGCAATCGTAGATCGACATTCAAAATAAAATTAAAAATACGGACAAAATTTGAATGCAGATCCAGGTCTGAGATCGTAGATCGATATTCAAAATAAAATCTAAAATACGGACAAAACTTGAATACAGACCCAGGTCTGAGATCGTAGATCAACATTCAAAATAAAAGTCGGAATTTGAATAACGACCCAGATCTGCAATCGTAGATCAACATTCAAAATAAAATTAAAAATACGGACAAAATTTGAATGCAGATCCAGGTCTGACATCGTAGATCGCCATTCAAAATAAAAGTTAAAAGACGGACAAAACTTGAATACAGACCCAGGTCTGCAATCGTAGATCGACATTCAAAATAAAAGTTAAAAGACGGAGTTAACTTGAATGCAGATCCAGGTCTGAGATCGTAGATCAACATTCAAAATAAAAGTCGGAATTTGAATACCGACCCAGGTCTGCAATCGTAGATCGACATTCAAAAATAAAATTAAAAATACGGACAAAATTTGAATGCAGATCCAGGTCTGACATCGTAGATCAACATTCAAAATAAAAGTTAAAAGACGGACAGAACTTGAATACAGACCCAGGTCTGAGATCGTAGATCAACATTCAAAATAAAAGTGGAATTTGAATACCGACCCAGGTCTGCAATCGTAGATCGACATTCAAAATAAAATTAAAAATACGGACAAAATTTGAATGCAGATCCAGGTCTGAGATCGTAGATCGACATTCAAAATAAAATCTAAAATACGGACAAAACTTGAATACAGACCCAGGTCTGCAATCGTAGATCGACATTCAAAATAAAAGTTAAAAGACGGAGTTAACTTGAATGCAGATCCAGGTCTAACATCGTAGATCGACATCAAAATAAAAGTTAAAAGACGGACAGAACTTGAATACAGATCCAGGTCTGAGATCTTAGATCAACATTCAAAATAAAAGTCGGAATTTGAATACCGACCCAGGTCTGCAATCGTAGATCGACATTCAAAATAAAATTAAAAATACGGACAAAATTTGAATGCAGATCCAGGTCTGAGATCGTAGATCGACATTCAAAATAAAATCTAAAATACGGACAAAACTTGAATACAGACCCAGGTCTGCAATCGTAGATCAACATTCAAAATAAAATTAAAAATACGGACAAAGTTTGAATGCAGATCCAGGTCTGACATCGTAGATCAACATTCAAAATAAAAGTTAAAAGACGGACAGAACTTGAATACAGACCCAGGTCTGAGATCGTAGATTAACATTCAAAATAAAAGTCGGAATTTGAATACCGACCCAGGTCTTCAATCGTAGATCGACATTTAAAACAAAATTTAAAATACGGACAAAATTTGAATGCAGATCCAGGTCTGAGATCGTAGATCGACATTCAAAATAAAATCTAAAATACGGACAAAACTTGAATACAGACCCAGGTCTGCAATCGTAGATCGACATTCAAAATAAAAGAGAAAAGACGGAGTTAACTTGAATGCAGATCCAGGTCTGACATCGTAGATCAACATTCAAAATAAAAGTTAAAAGACGGACAGAACTTGAATACAGACCCAGGTCTGAGATCGTAGATCAACATTCAAAATAAAAGTCTGAATATGAATACCGATCCAGGTCTGCAATAGTAGATCGACATTCAAAATAAAATTAAAAATACGGACAAAATTTGAATGCAGATCCAGGTCTGAGATCGTAGATCGACATTCAAAATAAAATCTAAAATACGGACAAAACTTGAATACAGACCCAGGTCTAAGATCGTAGATCAACATTCAAAATAAAAGTCGGAATTTGAATAACGACCCAGATCTGCAATCGTAGATCAACATTCAAAATAAAATTAAAAATACGGACAAAATTTGAATGCAGATCCAGGTCTGACATCGTAGATCAACATTCAAAATAAAAGTTAAAAGACGGATAGAACTTGAATACAGACCCAGGTCTGCAATCGTAGATCGACATTCAAAATCAAAGTTAAAAGACGGAGTTAACTTGAATGCAGATCCAGGTCTGAGATCGTAGATCAACATTCAAAATAAAAGTCGGAATTTGAATACCGACCCAGGTCTGCAATCGTAGATCGACATTCAAAATAAAATTAAAAATACGGACAAAATTTGAATGCAGATCCAGGTCTGACATCGTAGATCAACATTCAAAATAAAAGTTAAAAGACGGACAGAACTTGAATACAGACCAAGGTCTGAGATCGTAGATCAACATTCAAAATAAAAGTCGGAATTTGAATACCGACCCAGGTCTGCAATCGTAGATCGACATTCAAAATAAAATTAAAAATACGGACAAAATTTGAATGCAGATCCAGGTCTGAGATCGTAGATCGACATTCAAAATAAAATCTAAAATACGGACAAAACTTGAATACCGACCCATGTCTGCAATCGTAGATCGACATTCAAAATGAAAGAGAAAAGACGGAGTTAACTTGAATGCAGATCCAGGTCTGACATCGTAGATCAACATTCAAAATAAAAGTTAAAAGACGGACAGAACTTGAATACAGACCCAGGTCTGAGATCGTAGATCAACATTCAAAATAAAAGTCGGAATTTGAATACCGACCCAGGTCTGCAATCGTAGATCGATATTCAAAATAAAATTAAAAATACGGACAAAATTTGAATGCAGATCCAGGTCTGAGATCGTAGATCGACATTCAAAATAAAATCTAAAATACGGACAAAACTTGAATACAGACCCAGGTCTGCAATCGTAGATCGACATTCAAAATAAAAAATAAAAAGACGGAGTTAACTTGAATGCAGATCCAGGTCTGAGATCGTAGATCAACATTCAAAATAAAAGTTAAAAGACGGACAGAACTTGAATACAGACCCAGGTCTGAGATCGTAGATCAACATTCAAAATAAAAGTCGGAATTTGAATAACGACCCAGGTCTGCAATCGTAGATCGACATTCAAAATAAAATTAAAAATACGGACAAAATTTGAATGCAGATCCAGGTCTGAGATCGTAGATCGACATTCAAAATAAAATCTAAAAAACGGACAAAACTTGAATACAGACTCAGGTCTGCAATCGTAGATCGACATTCAAAATAAAAGAGAAAAGACGGAGTTAACTTGAATGCAGATCCAGGTCTGACATCGTAAATCAACATTCAAAATAAAAGTTAAAAGACGGACAGAACTTGAATACAGACCCCGGTCTGAGATCGTAGATCAACATTCAAAATAAAAGTCGGAATTTGAATACCGACCCAGGTCTGCAATCGTAGATCGGCATTCAAAATAAAATTAAAAATACGGACAAAATTTGAATGCAGATCCAGGTCTGAGATCGTAGATCGGCATTCAAAATAAAATCTAAAATACAGACAAATCTTGAATACAGACCCAGGTCTGAGATCGTAGATCAACATTCAAAATAAAAGTCGGAATTTGAATAACGACCCAGATCTGCAATCGTAGATCAACATTCAAAATAAAATTAAAAATACGGACAAAATTTGAATGCAGATCCAGGTCTGACATCGTAGATCAACATTCAAAATAAAAGTTAAAAGACGGACAAAACTTGAATACAAACCCAGGTCTGCAATCGTAGATCGACATTCAAAATAAAAGTTAAAAGACGGAGTTAACTTGAATGCAGATCCAGGTCTGAGATCGTAGATCAACATTCAAAATAAAAGTCGGAATTTGAATACAGACCCAGGTCTGCAATCGTAGATCGACATTCAAAATAAAATTAAAAATACGCACAAAATTTGAATGCAGATCCAGGTCTGAGATCGTAGATCGACATTCAAAATAAAATCTAAAATACGGACAAATCTTGAATACAGACCCAGGTCTGAGATCGTAGATCAACATTCAAAATAAAAGTCGGAATTTGAATAACGACCCAGATCTGCAATCGTAGATCAACATTCAAAATAAAATTAAAAATACGGACAAAATTTGAATGCAGATCCAGGTCTGACATCGTAGATCAACATTCAAAATAAAAGTTAAAAGACGGACAAAACTTGAATACAGACCCAGGTCTGCAATCGTAGATCGACATTCAAAATAAAAGTTAAAAGACGGAGTTAACTTGAATGCAGATCCAGGTCGGAGATCGTAGATCAACATTCAAAATAAAAGTCGGAATTTGAATACCGACCCAGGTCTGCAATCGTAGATCGACATTCAAAATAAAAGAGAAAAGACGGAGTTAACTTGAATGCAGATCCAGGTCTGACATCGTAGATCAACATTCAAAATAAAAGTTAAAAGACGGACAGAACTTGAATACAGACCCAGGTCTGAGATCGTAGATCAACATTCAAAATAAAAGTCGGAATTTGAATAACGACCCAGATCTGCAATCGTAAATCAACATTCAATGCAGATCCAGGTCTGAGATCGTAGATCAACATTCAAAATAAAAGTCGGAATTTGAATACAGACCCAGGTCTGAGATCGTAGATCGACATTCAAAATAAAAGTTAAAAGACGGACAAAACTGGAATACAGACCCAGGTCTGAGATCGTAGATCAACATTCAAAATAAAAGTCGGAATTTGAATACAGACCCAGGTCTGAGATCGTAGATCAACATTCAAAATAAAAGTTAAAAGGCGGACAAAACTTGAATACAGACCCTGGTCTGAGATCGTAGATCAACATTCAAAATAAATGTCGGAATTTGAATGCAGACCCAGGTCTGCAATCATAGATCGACATTCAAAATACAATTAAAAACTCGGACAAAATTTGAATGCAGATCCAGGTCTGACATCGTAGATCAACATTCAAAATAAAAGTCAGAATTTGAATAACGACCCAGATCTGCAATCGTAGATCAACATTTAAAATAAAATTAAAAATACGGACAAAATTTGAATGCAGACCCAGGTCTGAGATCGTAGATCAACATTCAAAATTAAAGAGAATAGACGGACAAAATTTGAATGCAGACCCAGGTCTGAGATCGTAGATCTACATTCAAAAAAAATTCTAAAATACGGCAAAACTTGAATACAGACCCAGGTCTGAGATCGTAGATCAACATTCAAAATAAAAGTTAAAAGACGGACAGAACTTGAATACAGACCCAGGTCTGAGATCGTAGATCAACATTCAAAATAAAAGTCGGAATTTGAATACCGATCCAGGTCTGCAATCGTAGATCGACATTCAAAATAAAATTAAAAACACGGACAAAATTTGAATGCAGATCCAGGTCTGACATCATAGATCAACATTCAAATTAAAAGGTAAAAGACGGACAAAACTTGAATACAGACCCAGATCTCCAATCGTAGATCGACATTCAATATCAAAGTTAAAAGACGGAGTTAACTTGAATGCAGATCCAGGTCTGACATCGTAGATCAACATTCAAAATAAAAGTCGGAATTTGAATACCGACCCAGGTCTGAGATCGTAGATCAACATTCAAAATAAAAGTTAAAAGACGGACAGAACTTGAATACAGACCCAGGTCTGAGATCGTAGATCGACATTCAAAATAAAATTAAAAACACGGACAAAATTTGAATGCAGACCAAGGTCTAAGATCGTAGATCAACATTCAAAATAAAAGTTAAAAGACGGACAAAATTTGAATACAGACCCAGGTCTGAGATCGTAGATCAACATTCAAAATAAAAGAGAAAAGACGTACAAAATTTGAATGCAGATCCATGTCTGACATCGTAGATCGACATTCAAAATAAAAGAGAAAAGACGGACAAAATTTGAATGCAGATCCAGGTCTGACATCGTAGATCGACATTCAAAATGAAAGTTAAAAGACGGATTTAACTTGAATGCAGACCCAGGTCTGAGATCGTAGATCAACATTCAAAATAAAAGAGAAAAGACGTACAAAACTTGAATGCAGACTCAGGTCTGAAATCATAGATTAACATTCAAAATAAAAGTCGGAGTTTGAATACAGACCCAGGTCTGAGATCGTAGACCAACATTCAAAATTAATGTTAAAAGACATACAGAAGTTGAATACAGACCCAGGTCTGAGATCGTAGATCAACATTCAAAATAAAAGTCGGAATTTGAATAACGACCCAGGACTGAGATCGTAGATTGACATTAACCCCCCCCCACACACACACACACACACACCCCATCACCACACACACACACACACACACACACACACACAAGTCGTAATTAGAAAAACAAGCCAGGTTTGAGATCGTAAATCAACGTTTACCTTTAATAAATATTAAAATGTTAATGTAGTAGTTCGACATGTGATATTGTATACATTGTTCTACAATAGTACATCAGCATTCACAGTAATTGTTAGAAGTTGGATTTGAATACAGTTCCATGTCTGCGATTCGTAAAAGCGTCATTTATAATGGTCAGAACGGAGAACAAATTTAAAATGTCTTGGTCGGAGCTGAATTTTCAACGATCAGTTCGAATATTGACTTTCAGATATAGAAGTTTCGATCGAAGATCCATATTTAAAAAAAATTCAGATCGAATAATAACATCAAAAAATAAGTTCAAATCTGACATCAACGTCGCAAAACGTTCATATCGATATGAAACAATTGGAGATCAACATTCGAGAAAAATCTAAGATTTGAGATTATCGTTTGAAGATTTTGGAATTACAACTATAACAGAAAACAGTGTATTTTCGTGTTTCTTTTTTTTTTGCTACCTTACTCCTCCCCTAAGAACTTTAAATTGATGATTTAAAGATTATACTTGTATATCATGAACAAAATATTAATAGAAGAACGTTGTTTAACGTTATAATAAAATGAAAACCGCGTAATAATAGAATAAAGTAAAATGGCAGACTCAAGTTAGTTAAGATATTCTTCTTTCGGTAACTGAGCATTATCCTAATCTTGATTACCCTCAGTGTTGAAGAGTTACTTTACTTGAATACTAGAAGACAGAACGCGAGTAACAAACTGCTCAAATAGATATAAGTGGTACATTTCAAACAAATAGAAAAATCTCTACATAACTATAAGACTTTTAATGCACGTTCAATATTCATTCTAAGAATGTTTCGTTGTTACATAAGATATAAGACCTGTGCAAGCATGACGTACATATTTTCAAGGAACGTTAGTTAAAATCATTGAAAGGAAAGAATTTCTGCTGATTTAAAAGCTAGTAAAATTCGATAAATATGTTTAAATCACGGTGAATGGCCGGTAAATAATTCCTCTACTTTTTCAGAATATTTGACGCCAATACAACACATGCCCAAAAAAAACATTCACTTACAGTCAATCGCCGTTGTGATCTCTCTGTCAACTACACCGTACAAAATAAAAGGGACATTTTTGCTAACAAATTTTAAATTATATTATTATAGTTGTCTTTAAACGATAGTACTGTTATGGCAACCCACAAGTATTAAGATATTACGAAAGTATATCAGTATTTAAAGTTGAATAAAGTTCAAAAAGAAGTTATAACCTCAAATACAATAATAAAAGTTATTTTTTTAATAAAATAAATTAGCCCGTAGACTGTGATCGTGTGCCAATATTATACTCATTTGTTGAATAACTTGAATAATATAAATCCACTTATTGATTATGTTTGCATTTTAATAGTGACTATTTCTCACCTAGCGTGAGATAAGTCATATAAAATGATAGGTACTTTAACAGTTAAAATGGCATATACAAGACAGTCAATTTTTTTATTTTGAATGTTGATCTACGATCTCAGACCTGGGTCTGTATTCAATTTCTGTCCGTCTTTTAACTTTTATTTTGAATGTTGATCTACGATCTCAGACCTGGGTCTGTATTCAAGTTTTGTCCGTATTTAAGATTTTATTTTGAATGTCGATCTACGATTGCAGACCTGGGTCGGTATTTAAATTCCGACTTTTATTTTGAATGTTGATCTACGATCTCAGACCTGGGTCTGTATTCAATTTCTGTCCGTCTTTTAATTTTTTTTTTGAATGTTGATCTACGACCTCAGACCTGAGTCTGTATTCAAATTCCGACTTTAATATTGAATGTTGATCTACGATGTCAGACCTGGATCTGCATTCAAATTTTGTCCGTATTTTTAATTTTATTTTGAATGTCGATCTACGATTGCAGACCTGGGTCGGTATTCAAATTCCGACTTTTATTTTGAATGTTGATCTACGATGTCAGACCTGGATCTGCATTCAAGTTAACTCCGTCTTTTAACTTTTATTTTGAATGTCGATCTACGATTGCAGACCTGGATCTGTATTCAAGTTTTGTCCGTCTTTTAACTTTTATTTTGAATGTTGATCTACGATGTCAGACCTGGATCTGCATTCAAATTTTGTCCGTGTTTTTAATTTTATTTTGAATGTTGATCTACGATTGCAGATCTGGGTCGTTATTCAAATTCCGACTTTTATTTTGAATGTTGATCTACGATGTCAGACCTGGATCTGCATTCAAATTTTGTCCGTATTTTTAATTTTATTTTGAATGTCGATCTACGATTGCAGACCTGGGTCGGTATTCAAATTCCGACTTTTATTTTGAATGTTGATCTACGATCTCAGACCTGGATCTGCATTGAATGTTGATCTACGATTGCAGATCTGGGTCGTTATTCAAATTCCGACTTTTATTTTGAATGTTGATCTACGATCTCAGACCTGGATCTGCATTCAAATTTTGTCCGTATTTTTAATTTTATTTTGAATGTTGATCTACGATTGCAGATCTGGGTCGTTATTCAAATTCCGACATTTATTTTGAATGTTGATCTACGATGTCAGACCTGCATCTGCATTCAAATTGTGTCCGTATTTTTAATTTTATTTTGAATGTTGATCTACGATTGCAGATCTGGGTCGTTATTCAAATTCCGACTTTTATTTTGAATGTTGATCTACGATGTCAGACCTGGATCTGCATTCAAATTTTGTCCGTATTTTTAATTTTATTTTGAATGTCGATCTACGATTGCAGACCTGGGTCGGTATTCAAATTCCGACTTTTATTTTGAATGTTGATCTACGATCTCAGACCTGGATCTGCATTCAAGTTAACTCCGTCTTTTAACTTTTATTTTGAATGTCGATCTACGATTGCAGACCTGGGTCTGTATTCAAGTTTTGTCCGTCTTTTAACTTTTATATTTAATGTCGATCTACGATGTCAGACCTGGATCTGCATTCAAATTTTGTCCGTATTTTTAATTTTATTTTGAATGTTGATCTACGATTGCAGATCTGGGTCGTTATTCAAATTCCGACTTTTATTTTGAATGTTGATCTACGATCTCAGACCTGGGTCTGTATTCAAGTTTTGTCCGTATTTTAGATTTTATTTTGAATGTCGATCTACGATCTCAGACCTGGATCTGCATTCAAATTTTGTCCGTATTTTTAATTTTATTTTGAATGTCGATCTACGATTGCAGACCTGGGTCGGTATTCAAATTCCGACTTTTATTTTGAATGTTGATCTACGATCTCAGACCTGGGTCTGTATTCAAGTTCTGTCCGTCTTTTAACTTTTATTTTGAATGTTGATCTACGATCTCAGACCTGGATCTGCATTCAAATTTTGTCCGTATTTTTAATTTTATTTTTGAATGTCGATCAACGATTGCAGACCTGGGTCGGTATTCAAATTCCGACTTTTATTTTGAATGTTGATCTATGATCTCAGACCTGGGTCTGTATTCAAGTTCTGTCCGTCTTTTAACTTTTATTTTGAATGTTGATCTACGATGTCAGACCTGGATCTGCATTCAAGTTAACTCCGTCTTTTCTCTTTTATTTTGAATGTCGATCTATGATTGCAGACCTGGGTCTGTATTCAAGTTTTGTTCGTATTTTAGATTTTATTTTGAATGTCGATCTACGATCTCAGACCTGGATCTGCATTCAAATTTTGTCCGTATTTTTAATTTTATTTTGAATGTCGATCTACGATTGCAGACCTGGGTCGGTATTCAAATTCCGACTTTTATTTTGAATGTTGATCTACGATCTCAGACCTGGATCTGTATTCAAGTTCTGTCCGTCTTTTAACTTTTATTTTGAATGTTGATCTACGATGTCAGACCTGGATCTGCATTCAAGTTAACTCGTCTTTTCTCTTTTATTTTGAATGTCGATCTACGATTGCAGACCTGGGTCTGTATTCAAGTTTTGTCCGTCTTTTAACTTTTATTTTGAATGTCGATCTACGATCTCAGACCTGGATCTGCATTCAAATTTTGTCCGTATTTTAGATTTTATTTTGAATGTCGATCTACGATTGCAGACCTGGGTCGGTATTCAAATTCCGACTTTTATTTTGAATGTTGATCTACGATGTCAGACCTGGATCTGCATTCAAGTTAACTCCGTCTTTTAACTTTTATTTTGAATGTCGATCTACGATTGCAGACCTGGGTTTGTATTCAAGTTTTGTCGGTCTTTTAACTTTTATTTTGAATGTTGATCTACGATGTCAGACCTGGATCTGCATTCAAATTTTGTCCGTATTTTTAATTTTATTTTGAATGTTGATCTACGATTGCAGATCTGGGTCGTTATTCAAATTCCGACTTTTATTTTGAATGTTGATCTACGATGTCAGACCTGCATCTGCATTCAAATTTTGTCCGTAATTTAATTTTATTTTTGAATGTCGATCTACGATTGCAGACCTGGGTCGGTATTCAAATTCCGACTTTTATTTTGAATGTTGATCTACGATCTCAGACCTGGATCTGCATTCAAGTTAACTCCGTCTTTTAACTTTTATTTTGAATGTCGGTCTACGATTGCAGACCTGGGTCTGTATTCAAGTTTTGTCCGTATTTTAACTTTTATTTTGAATGTCGATCTACGATGTCAGACCTGGATCTGCATTCAAATTTTGTCCGTATTTTTAATTTTATTTTGAATGTTGATCTACGATTGCAGATCTGGGTCGATATTCAAATTCCGACTTTTATTTTGAAAGTTGATCTACGATCTCAGACCTGGGTCTGTATTCAAGTTTTGTCCGTATTTTAGATTTTATTTTGAATGTCGATCTACGATCTCAGACCTGGATCTGCATTCAAATTTTGTCCGTATTTTTAATTTTATTTTGAATGTTGATCTACGATTGCAGATCTGGGTCGTTATTCAAATTCCGACTTTTATTTTGAATGTTGATCTACGATCTCAGACCTGGGTCTGTATTCAAGTTTTGTCCGTATTTTAGATTTTATTTTGAATGTCGATCTACGATCTCAGACGTGGATCTGCATTCAAATTTTGTGCGTATTTTTAATTTTATTTTGAATGTCGATCTACGATTGCAGACCTGGGTCTGTATTCAAATTCCGACTTTTATTTTGAATGTTGATCTACGATCTCAGACCTGGATCTGCATTCAAGTTAACTCCGTCTTTTAACTTTTATTTTGAATGTCGATCTACGATTGCAGACCTGGGTCTGTATTCAAGTTTTGTCCGTCTTTTAACTTTTATATTTAATGTCGATCTACGATGTCAGACCTGGATCTGCATTCAAATTTTGTCCGTATTTTTAATTTTATTTTGAATGTTGATCTACGATTGCAGATCTGGGTCGTTATTCAAATTCCGACTTTTATTTTGAATGTTGATCTACGATCTCAGACCTGGGTCTGTATTCAAGTTTTGTCCGTATTTTAGATTTTATTTTGAATGTCGATCTACGATCTCAGACCTGGATCTGCATTCAAATTTTGTGCGTATTTTTAATTTTATTTTGAATGTCGGTCTACGATTGCAGACCTGGGTCGGTATTCAAATTCCGACTTTTATTTTGAATGTTGATCTACGATCTCAGACCTGGGTCTGTATTCAAGTTCTGTCCGTCTTTTAACTTTTATTTTGAATGTTGATCTACGATCTCAGACCTGGATCTGCATTCAAATTTTGTCCGTATTTTTAATTTTATTTTTGAATGTCGATCTACGATTGCAGACCTGGGTCGGTATTCAAATTCCGACTTTTATTTTGAATGTTGATCTACGATCTCAGACCTGGGTCTGTATTCAAGTTCTGTCCGTCTTTTAACTTTTATTTTGAATGTTGATCTACGATGTCAGACCTGGATCTGCATTCAAGTTAACTCCGTCTTTTCTCTTTTATTTTGAATGTCGATCTATGATTGCAGACCTGGGTCTGTATTCAAGTTTTGTTCGTATTTTAGATTTTATTTTGAATGTCGATCTACGATCTCAGACCTGGATCTGCATTCAAATTTTGTCCGTATTTTTAATTTTATTTTGAATGTCGATCTACGATTGCAGACCTGGGTCGGTATTCAAATTCCGACTTTTATTTTGAATGTTGATCTACGATCTCAGACCTGGATCTGTATTCAAGTTCTGTCCGTCTTTTAACTTTTATTTTGAATGTTGATCTACGATGTCAGACCTGGATCTACATTCAAGTTAACTCGTCTTTTCTCTTTTATTTTGAATGTCTATCTACGATTGCAGACCTGGGTCTGTATTCAAGTTTTGTCCGTCTTTTATCTTTTATTTTGAATGTCGATCTACGATCTCAGACCTGGATCTGCATTCAAATTTTGTCCGTATTTTAGATTTTATTTTGAATGTCGATCTACGATTGCAGACCTGGGTCGGTATTCAAATTCCGACTTTTATTTTGAATGTTGATCTACGATGTCAGACCTGGATCTGCATTCAAGTTAACTCCGTCTTTTAACTTTTATTTTGAATGTCGATCTACGATTGCAGACCTGGGTTTGTATTCAAGTTTTGTCGGTCTTTTAACTTTTATTTTGAATGTTGATCTACGATGTCAGACCTGGATCTGCATTCAAATTTTGTCCGTATTTTTAATTTTATTTTGAATGTTGATCTACGATTGCAGATCTGGGTCGTTATTCAAATTCCGACTTTTATTTTGAATGTTGATCTACGATGTCAGACCTGCATCTGCATTGAAATTGTGTCCGTATTTTTAATTTTATTTTGAATGTTGATCTACGATTGCAGATCTGGGTCTGTATTCAAATTCCGACTTTTATTTTGAATGTCGATCTACGATCTCAGACCTGGATCTGCATTCAAATTTTGTCCGTATATTTTAATTTTATTTTGAATGTCGATCTACGATTGCAGACCTGGGTCGGTATTCAAATTCCGACTTTTATTTTGAATGTTGATCTACGATGTCAGACCTGCATCTGCATTCAAATTTTGTCCGTATTTTTAATTTTATTTTGAATGTTGATCTACGATTGCAGATCTGGGTCTGTATTCAAATTCGGACTTTTATTTTGAATGTTGATCTACGATCTCAGACCTGGGTCTGCATTCAAATTTTGTCCGTATTTTTAATTTTATATTGAATGTCGACCTACGATTGCAGACCTGGGTCGTTATTCAAATTCCGACTTTTATTTTGAATGTTGATCTACGATCTCAGACCTGGGTCTGTATTCAAGTTCTGTCCGTCTTTTAACTTTTATTTTGAATGTTGATCTACGATCTCAGACCTGGGTCTGTATTCAAATTCCGACTTTTATTTTGAATGTTGATCTACGATCTCAGACCTGGATCTGTATTCAATTTCTGTCCGTATTTTATATTTTATTTTGAATGTCGATCTACGATTGCAGACCTGTGTCGTTATTCAAATTTTGACTTTTATTTTGAATGTTGATCTACGATCTCAGACCTGGGTCTGTATTCAAGTTCTGTCCGTCTTTTAACTTTTATTTTGAATGTTGATCTACGATGTCAGACCTGGATCTGCATTCGAATTTTGTCCGTATTTTAAATTTTATTTTTGAATGTCGATCTACGACTGCAGACCTGGGTCGGTATTCAAATTCCGATTTTTATTTTGAATGTTGATCTACGATCTCAGACCTGGATCTGCATTCAAATTTTGTCCGTATTTTTAATTTTATTTTGAATGTTGATCTACGATTGCAGATCTGGGTCGTTATTCAAATTCCGACTTTTATTTTGAATGTTGATCTACGATCTCAGACCTGGGTCTGTATTCAAGTTTTGTCCGTATTTTAGATTTTATTTTGAATGTCGATCTACGATCTCAGACCTGGATCTGCTTTCAAATTTTGTCCGTATTTTTAATTTTATTTTGAATGTCGATCTACGATTGCAGACCTGGGTCGGTATTCAAATTCCGACTTTTATTTTGAATGTTGATCTACGATCTCAGACCTGGATCTGTATTCAAGTTCTGTCCGTCTTTTAACTTTTATTTTGAATGTTGATCTACGATGTCTGACCTGGATCTGCATTCAAATTTTGTCCGTATTTTTAATTTTATTTTTGAATGTCGATCTACGATTGCAGACCTGGGTCGGTATTCAAATTCCGACTTTTATTTTGAATGTTGATCTACGATCTCAGACCTGGATATGCAGTCAAGTTAACTCCGTCTTTTAACTTTTATTTTGAATGTCGATCTACGATTGCAGACCTGGGTCTGTATTCAAGTTTTGTCCGTCTTTTAACTTTTATTTTGAATGTCGATCTACGATGTCAGGCCTGGATCTGCATTCAAATTTTGTCCGTATTTTTAATTTTATTTTGAATGTTGATCTACGATTGCAGATCTGGGTCGTTATTCAAATTCCGACTTTTATTTTGAATGTTGATTTACGATCTCAGACCTGGATCTGTATTCAAGTTTTGTCCGTATTTTAGATTTTATTTTGAATGTCGATCTACGATCTCAGACCTGAATCTGCATTCAAATTTTGTTCGTATTTTTAATTTTATTTTGAATGTCGATCTACGATTGCAGACCTGGGTCGGTATTCAAATTCCGACTTTTATTTTGAATGTTGATCTACGATCTCAGACCTGGGTCTGTATTCAAGTTCTGTCCGTCTTTTAACTTTTATTTTGAATGTTGATCTACGATGTCAGACCTGGATCTGCATTCAAGTTAACTCCGTCTTTTTTCTTTTATTTTGAATGTCGATCTACGATTGCAGACCTGGGTCTGTATTCAAGTTTTGTCCGTATTTTAGATTTTATTTTGAATGTCGATCTACGATCTCAGACCTGGATCTGCATTCAAATTTTGTCCGTATTTTTAATTTTATTTTGAATGTCGATCTACGATTGCAGACCTGGGTCGGTATTCAAATTCCGACTTTTATTTTGAATGTTGATCTACGATCTCAGACCTGGATCTGTATTCAAGTTCTGTCCGTCTTTTAACTTTTATTTTGAATGTTGATCTACGATGTCAGACCTGGATCTGCATTCAAGTTAACTCCGTCTTTTCTCTTTTATTTTGAATGTCGATCTACGATTGCAGACCTGGGTCTGTATTCAAGTTTTGTCCGTATTTTAGATTTTATTTTGAATGTCGATCTATGATTGCAGACCTGGGTCGGTATTCAAATTCCGACTTTTATTTTGAATGTTGATCTACGATCTCAGACCTGGGTCTGTATTCAAGTTCTGTCCGTCTTTTAACTTTTATTTTGAATGTTGATCTACGATGTCAGACCTGGATCTGCATTCAAGTTAACTCCGTCTTTTCTCTTTTATTTTGAATGTCGATCTACGATTGCAGACCTGGGTCTGTATTCAAGTTTTGTCCGTATTTTAGATTTTATTTTGAATGTCGATCTACGATCTCAGACCTGGATCTGCATTCAAATTTTGTCCGTATATTTTAATTTTATTTTGAATGTCGATCTACGATTGCAGACCTGGGTCGGTATTCAAATTCCGACTTTTATTTTGAATGTTGATCTACGATCTCAGACCTGGATCTGTATTGAATGTTGATCTCCGATTGCCGATCTCATAGCCAACTTCACGCAACTAACCTTGTATGCGTCTACAATTTGGTTTTAATGTTTGATCATTAGTTTCTATTACTCATCCCCTATATAATCGTTCATGCCCTTATGTGATGTCTGACAGACGGCCCACACGCAGACTGTGTCTTTTTCGTTCATAACAAATGTGGCTAAATATTCAGACTCGATCAAAATCAGAGAACCGTACTGATCTTGAATAAATCTATATCAAAAGGAGCTTGTTCCTCACAGCTACTTCACAGCGACGTGCTATTGAAAGCGTCTTATGTTCGGTGCATCAGCTGTTCGGATGTTCCGCGTGAATTGCTATGTGTGATGAACCAATTAAAGATTAAAAACGTAAGCTGGCGCGCATCGATTTAAAATATAACTTCATTTTTTCAAATTTGAACATTGATGCTAAGCCGGATGTTCATACTCTTTTATAATATATTAATTATTTATAACTATTATGTCTTAAGCTTTCAGCAATGGTGTTGATTTTGGAATATTTGAAATAAAACATGACAATCATTAAACTCAAGCTAAGGGTTTTAGGTGCACTCGGTCTGTTTGTTTAAATGTTCAAAGGCGGATGCTTGTTTATGCACCTCTGAAGTGATACTGTTAAACTAGCTGAAACCATTTACTTCTCTGATAATATTACATCTTTATTTAAAAGTAAAAATATTCCGAGTTCTGAATTTCTGGTTGATGATCTCGACCCAACTGGTAAAGACATCAAAGGAAGGATATCGAAAGATCGGCCATGTAGATATGTAGTTCCATATTTAACAGGAACAAAATGAAACTTTGTTTGTAATATCATTACATTTCGTAGCATAGCGTTTATGTTAGGACATTTGAATGGAGTTTGACGCCATTTTCAACACATTCAAGACTATATATGGTATATCCAGTTTTATTGGTGGAAGAAGACTTCAGAATGAATCTGAGTAGAACATCGTCGTTCCGCAAGTAACTGGCACACTTTCTCACATAATAAATTATTTAGAGCGAGCGGAACTTGCAACCTCAGAGGTGAGAGGTACGTGATATATTTTAATTTAAAATGTCGGGAATTATATTATCAAATTCTTGCAGAGAAACATTAAATACCAATTCATATATATATATATACATCAAAACATATATGAGCATACAAAACCGCCAGATAAAAAGATAATTGACATAAAAAAAAAACAAGAAAGGACATATGTTCTGAAACACCTAAACTAAGTAAAACTTAAGGGGAAAAATCGAAAAAATCAAATTGGAATTTTTTTTTTAAGGAAATAGGCAGGTGGTGGGTAAAATTAAAATATCACTCCAGCCTTCCTCTAGCTTACGACTATAACTGGAAAAGACTGGTACCTCACTCTATTTATAAATGGGTAAGCGTTCTTTGCCCGAGTTCCAGTATATAAAAATAGAAGCCGAATATAGTTTAGTAATCTATCGACCGTAACAGAACATCAATCCTCATACATAAAAACGATTATCTTTCATATAAACTCTATTTATACTCATACTGCTAGCTTACATAAATGAATCATCTGGTGTCTTTATTAAAGGGATTCAAGGGGACAAGAGAGATAACTCCGTTTTGACTTTTTATAGAATTATGACCACTTTTATACTTCGTTTAAGGTTTATAATAAAATCCTATCTATGTGACATATACAGCAATGAAACACACATAATTTTCTTCACTACAATGGGACACGAAGAATAGCTTATTTTTTACTTTAGGTAGCATATAATAGCTTTACTATAAGGGGCCCTGTTTCCGGCAGAAGTATTCTACTTTTTATTCTTTAAAGAAAATGCGGTTCTAGTATATATTCTATAAAGCCCACATCTCCTTCCCATTCCTCCGATAGCTATTAGTTAATGCAAGTTTTCAAAAATTGAGCGCGCTGTCCTGAGACTGAAAGCTCTTGTTTTCCCTAAAGATTTATTGAAGTAATAACGCTTTAGTTTCAAAACTAAATATATATACCAAGATATTACTGAAGATATTCAGACCTAGAAAAACTGACTAGATCTTATCTTCATGATGAGAATCTGGCCAGCAAATGTGTGTGACCATTAAGGCTATTAGTATCAACATGTCCAACTCAGCCTGAGGTTATAACGGTTCAGTTTTTTTTGTCATTATTTTAGCATTGAATATTTAAAGCCGTTAATTGTAAGTTGTTATAAAAAAGCTTCAGATATTTTACATGACGACTTCATCACTATTGTAATAACTTAGATGAATGAATGAATTGATTAATTAATAAGTTAATTAATTAATTAAAACATTGAATAAATGAATGATTCAATCAATCAATCGATCAATCAATCAATCAATCAATCAATCAATCAATCAATTAATCAATTAATTAATTCATTCATTCATAATTCATTCGTTTATTTCTTTAGTCGTTATGATTACTACTACTATTATTATTATTATCGATATTATCATTATTGTTAAAATAATTCAAATTACATTTTTATAAGTAGTAGTATTAGTTTTGTATTATCATTCTTCTTCTTCTTCTTCTTCTATTTCTTCGTCTTCTCCTTATTATTTTAATCAATTTAACGAAAGAACAGCACGCTTTCATTTCCTGCTTTTAGCGTTAGTGATACAGCAATAAAACGGTTTATAAAACATTAACTAAAAGAAAAATTGCGATATTAATCGAACAAATATATATATTATCTGCGATTATAACGAATGTTAAATTCAATCTGGCACTCTAGTGGCAGAAATATGCCACCACAGGACATTTAAAAAATCACAAATTTTATCAGACGTCATATTTTACTCTAAAAGCCTACATATTTCTCCAGCGAATACATACCAGGACATATCAACCAATAATACGGCAGGAAAACTAGAGATATGTAAGCAAACTTTATCTAGACACCGTAAAAATGTGTTCCGTTTCCTGGAATAATCGAAACTTAATCTGTCAGACAATTGCTTTGAGCGAAGTTTAAATGAGATCTATGATCTAAATCTTGTTTAAATTTGTAAGCATGCGCACGTTATATACTCGATAGCACATAAACAGCAATTAATCTGCTTCTTTTCTTTTTATAAAATACAGTCGGTGGTGTTACGTTGTATAGCCAACTAATAAACAATAGCAATTTTCTGAAATATTTAAGAAATCCGTGTAGAAAATCAAATTAAGAACTGTAAAGAACGATTGGATATATGATGGTCAAAATACCAGCTCCCGTAGACTGATATGCAACAACTGAATTCTTAGATGCATACATTTTCTAACTATTGCACACAAACACACGCGAACGGTCGCACGTACGCACGCACGCACGCACGCACGCACGCACGGTACACACACGCTCGCTCGCACGCACGCACGCACGCACGCACATACAGCACACGCATGCACGCACGCACATACAGCACACGCACGCACGCACGCACGCAAAATGTCTATAATAAAGATGCTTAATCACGAATAATTCAAAACCCCAACGCAAAAAGTTCACCGGTTATATTTTGTTTATACCACACTGGAATATAGTAAAGCGGACAGATTTGTAGTTAACAATACGTAACGGTCATTTAGCAATACTAACAGTAATAGCAACGCTCAAAACCGCTTTATTGTTTTTATTATTATTGAGATTATAAAAACAAAAGTAAATATTGGTTGAAATTAACGAACCTCACAAAAACTCTATCTTATTTTTTTCAACTTTTATATTCTGCAAATTATTGTTTGTAACTTAATTACTTTATATTTAAGCAACCATATTAAATGATTTTGTATGGCTATTAGATATCATAAGTTATAGGGCAGTGGCATCAAAGTTGCCTGTCTATGTTCGTCTCCTTTACTTCTTATATAGAATATCATATAAGTTAATTGTTTAAAAACTGTATTGTGAAATTGTATATATGACGAGATATAATAATAATATAATAAACTATTAAATCTTCAATCTTAAAACCTTAAAAACCTCCTATGTTTATCGTAAATTCACAAAAAATATCACAGTATTTAATCGTATAGCTTCAGATACGTGTAATCACTTTTTTATTTAGATATGAAATCTTTTGAATTTACAGACAATGCTAGAAGCAAAACTTAAATACAAAATATAATCAAGATGAGGTTTTAATTAGTTTCAGACATTAAAACGACTTTATTGACCCAGTTTTTCCAAAGAAACGTAATAAAGTTTACAGAGTATTAAAGGCAGATTTCTGTGCAATATAACAATTAATGCTCAAAATGTGCATTTGATGTCTAATGTTTTATGATTAAAATACCGAACGAAATTAATTTGAGATGACGTCACGGAAAAAATGCTTGAAAACTCAGCCTTTGAAAGAAAAAATGATGACTATTACTAGTAAAAATGACAATATTGTGAATTTATTCTTTTATGGTGAACAACCGTATTGCTAAAATGTATGTTTGTGTTGCCGTTATTGAAGTTGTTGAAATACTAGTTTGTGTGAATGTTGAGTCGCTTGTTATTGTTATTGTTATTGCTAGCACATTTATTAATGCTTTTTTAAATGGGATTTAACGCCATTTTCAACACATTTCAGGTTATATATGGCATATCCAGTTTTACTGGTGGAGGAAGACTTCAGACTGAGTAGAACCACCGTCCTCCCGCAAGTAACTGGACACTTCCTCACATAAAGTTTTTGGAAAGAGCGGGACTCGAACCTACGACCTTAGCAATGAGAGGTAAGTGGTCTTGAGACAGCGCCTTAGACCACTCGGCCACGGAGAACTCTTCTGTTAATACTATTATAGTAATTGTTATTTTATGAGAACTATTCTTATCACTATTTTTTTCTTTTGCTAACACATCATGACATATACTACCAATGTATTTCGTTTCGATTTTATATGAATCGCTCCTGTGTCTGTAACCTTAGTAGAACGTGTAGGGCGTGTTGTTTGTGAAATGAGATTGATTTTTTTCTGTCCATAAAATCAAATATCAAAATGAACCATCAATTGTAATTATTATTTATATATGTATTTCTGTACATATTCTGGTATCTTGCTGTTTTTTAACAAGCGTGTGAGTGTAAGTTGAAGGTACAGTTGTTGTGAATTAAAAATAGAAAACGATGAAGTCATGTTTTAGGTGGAGTCATTGAGATGTAAGATATTAAAGTCATACAAATATGAAGCATATTTTGGATCCCATCAGAATGTGCACGTGTTAAATAACGTTAGGTCCATACAGTTTGTGTTTAATAGTTAATATTAACATGAAGATATGGAATAAAAAAATAGATAATAAAATGTCTAACAAAACACACAGTATTTTAATGAATAAAAATTAATAAAAGACAACGACACAAAAACAACTTCAAACGCTTGATGTATCTTATCAAGTAAAATACAAATACAAATGGCATGACTCCAGGGGTCACTGACTTGAAGCTGTCAGTAGCAACCACGATTTGGAGCTTCAACCTGTTTTACGGGCACACTGATGTCGCTCTTCCCTCGTTTTCTCTCCATAAAACTTCGGGTCTCTCTAAACAGTTGATTTTTCTGTTCAATATAAAATAAGGATTTCCACAATGAAAATCCACATAAAATCTTTTTAAAGTGTTTCATTTCAAAGCAGGAATGTATCCGAACTACTCATAGGTTGACCAGCTTGATCTTTTTAACGACAGTGACACCCTAATATTTTTTAAAAAGAAGTCCTCAAATGCTCATAAAAAGATGCATCTGTTTTTAACACCGATGTTGTCTTATTGCAGTTTATGCTATGTCGGCTTTTGATTTACTCATCTGCAGCAAGAAAGAACAACCCTTATAAACCATTTTGAAAATATTTTCAATCCAAATCACATATGACTTTTTTCAAGTGCAAGAATCATGTTACCGTGGTAAAGAAGGGACGCAACTTTCTGGTGAGACCTAAAATGACTTGTGACTTGAGGGATGGTAGAGGGAACTTTATCTTATGTTATTTCAAAAATTGACTTTTCATATTATGTTAATTTCATTGTTTCTGTCGTCAATTGGGTTTATGTGAAGTCACCTTTTTTCGATACGTCACGTGTGTACGGTTAATTCCAGCATTAACTTGTGAAATTATGATTACTTCCGGGTTTGACCGGTAGTCAGATTCTTCAGCATTTTTTTACTGTTGTATCAACAATGCATGTATAGTTTTTTTTAATGGGCATTAAAAAGAAAATATATAACAAGTCTGTTTCTGAAACGTAATTAAGGTCTTAAATAGACGTGCTAATAAAATAATAAAATAGAATAAACATGCGCAAAAATTATAATTAAAATTAGCTTCTAATTTAGATAATTGTGAATGAATAGGATCACTGGAAAGGAAAACGGAATATTATTGTCGCCGTCATTATTAATCGAATAATTCACAATGGGTTTGCGTTCTGAAATTGCCAATGTAATACCAATGTATTACCAGTTCTGTGTTTCTGAGTACTTTGATTTGTTTCTGGAGTATTTTTTATCATATTTTACGTTTACGCATTAAACTAGTATATTCAGCCTTCAACAATATTTCAGTTATTTTAGTTAAGGCATTGATATACAGGGAAACCAACCCCAGCAGACTTAAAGTATGGAATAAGAATACTTTACCAGAAAAAGTGCATGAACACGTTCATATATGTATAGTAGTTCATTTTAATATTTGCTTTTATGTTCACAAAATTTTGATCAACTAATGATTTTTTTCTCAAATGTCATTAAGTTTAATGTCATTCAAATGTCCAAGCACTAAGTATAATACAAAACCATGATAAAACTTCTGACAAAAAACAGAGAATCTGAAAGAGACATAACTTATGGAACAAAACTGCAATTAGAATATTAAAACAAGAACAGTACCTAAATTCATCAACAATTTGCGTCTGAGACTCGGACACAAGCTCAAATGTAACATTTTTGTAAAACACTGTAAACATACAATTATGGTTAAGAAATCTGATCCTGTAACATTTTATACTAAATAATCATTAACACTGCTTGTTTCTGTAACTATATATAGTAACTTGTTTGCTTAACAGAAGTTATATTGAATCTTAAATATTTGACAATTTGAGTCTGAGATTTAGATCCAGGCACCCATACATATTCCATTCGCTTATAATTCCATTTTATTATGGAACATGCATTTACTGTATAGAAAGCGTTTAGCACTTGTATTTACAATGAGTCTTTGGTTATAGTTCATATGTTTCCCATTGTACTTCTTGATTCAATAATGTATATTGCATTATAAAGGAGGCTAACCGCTGTGAATGATTTGTATGGAGTATGGAGTATGGAGTCAAATTGAATGAATCATTACTAAAGATCTGAGATCTTACAACATAAAAACTTAAATATGAAAGAAACTGAGAATACGTTGAGTGAAATAAAATACTTGTGGAACATATTCCTCTTTAAACACAATAGTGTTTTAAGACAATGTTGTACTTGAACATAAGAGGCACGGCATTGCCATTAATACCAATTACTGAGTGTAAATTAGATTCATTGCAGATGAAAACCTTAGTATCTGTTTCACACAAAAACACGATAAAACCATGCTTGTTCCTTACCAGTGCAGAGAACAACTAGTTAACAGCATACACGGTATGATTTTATTGGACCACGTCGTGTATATACTGTTGCAATCAATTACGCTATCGCCGTACTTCTCGCTCAAAGAAAACCTAAAGCTGCGGAATCGTACAGAAGAAAACGATGAGGTGATAAAACTTTGAAAAATGCCCGAAGATGAATATCGTTATAATGATTACGAGTGTTCCCACAAATATTCGTGAGGATGTTCGTAGTGGTGTCTATGAAACTAAAGCAATGGAATCCTCAATGGAACTGTATAAAACATGTATTGTACTGTTCATTCGTTTGAATCTCGTGGAAGTAAGCAAGTGAGGCAAATACGTTATCAAAGTTGTTAAACGACTTAGTCAGGCAAAGTTGTTTAAGACTTAGTTAGGCAAAGTTGTTTAAGACTTAGTTAGGCAAAGTTGTTCAAAGACTAAGTTAGGCAATTATGGCCGTGTTCACTGAGAAATAGTCCTGTGAAGAATGCGTGTGTTTATGTCTGGTTGCTCTTTTTTTTTAAATGGTAATTTGTATTTATGAGAAGCAAGTCTTTGCTTTGCCTTTTCTCTTTTGAAGACCGTACAAATGAAATAAAGCCATAACGTTGAGAAAGTGGTTCAGAAGGAAGAACGCTAACCTAATGATTTATGAGTTATGACCCAATGATTTATGGGTCATGGGTTAGGCCCACCATTTGGACAGGTTTTCTGTAAATCAATAACACACTCGTTCTACCGAGTAAGAAAAGAAAGTTCTGTATCAGTTGTGAACCTTATTTGGTCGAGCACGTGGTTCCGTTATAGAGCATCGAACCCTTGATCGGAGGTTAGTAGGTTCGATCCTCCGCAACGACTATGTTTGGTGTTCTTGAGCAAAACATTTTTTTCCTCATATATTTAGTCCTTGTTCTATCCATGAAGACTTCGACTGTGATTTTTATAAGTTGTAATAACTTGTTAAACAATTGAAGTAAAATAAATAAATTTAGACTAACATCATTTAACAAAAGGTTAATCTATGTGAATCTGTTTATGCAAGTTTATAGCCCTTATCTGTTATGCTTCAAAGGAGCAAGATGGTAACAAGTTAAAGGGTCTAACAGTTAATATTATTTTACTTATTCCAACAATGTTCTGATATGAATTGCGTACATATTTGGGGTAGAAACCCATGGAAACCAATAAATCATACAATTATTGATATGGAGGACACTATAGAACTCTATATAAAACCATTACCCCTATGGTGGCCCCATATTTGACCCCAGCAATCGCAAAAGGTCACTCTAGACAAAGTCTCAGGTGAACTGAACATACGTTAACAAGTTTCAAGTGAAACTTTAAACGTTCTTTTAAAATACGCAAATTTATTAACGAAGTATATCCACACTAATAACTATATACCTTTAACTGTTATATGATACAATATTCTAGGATAAGATAAAAACGTATTTTACCATGAATTAAAATGATAATCCATAAAATACAAAGCATGGCACGCCTTGGTGCAATGCGATACGACTGAAGACGCACCTGTATGTTACGGAGACGATGAATATGTCACTTAACAAAAAACTTGATCAAAACTTACATCCAGACTATTTGAGTTGATATGTCATTGTACAGCCACCTGATGCTGTATCAACTATCGCAAAGGATAAACTTGATTAACTACGTGGCTGTGTGTCTGTCTGTCTGTCTGCCTCCCTGCCTGCCTACCTGCCTGTCTGCCTGCCTGTCTGTCTGTCTGACTGGCTGGCTGACTGTTTGTTGGCCATTTGCCGACTGTCTGTCAGTACCTCTCTTTTTATGAATTGAAAAAACGACCACCTACTGTGACATTGTCAGACGCGTTCTCTCTTAAATCCTTTTGCAATGTTTTTTTATGATCTTTTTTGTAGATTGCAGAGGCGTTCCAAACGAAAAATTTGTAAATTCCTTTTGAAATTACTATAGAATATAATGTCAAATCTGAAGGGAATTAAAAGCAGTAGAAAACCCATGTAGTTGTCTACGATTTCTATAGACTTAAGATAGCCACTGGCTTCCTCTTAACTGGTTTCGCCTCGTAGTTACTTTTAAAAAAAATAGTTTCAGCTCAACCAAAAGCATTTTCTACACAATACATATCGCAAAAACACATTCATTTGAGTCAGCAGGGCAGATTTAGTATAGTTTACTTTTATTACATGGTACATATACATGTCCTTCATAAAATGTTACAACTACTGTTATATTTTTAGTTTTGTCACAGAAAAATTGAATAATCTTGAATTTCGGAGACATTTACAGTCTACTAAGTTAATAATGATGCTTATTCTGCAATGTTTCATGAAATATTAATTTCTAACCATTATTCGTGTCCCCGAAATGAATAAAACAGTCTTAGATAAGAACAACAAAGTTTCCAAAGTATAATAAGTAAGACAAAACGTGGCGCGTTATCCCAGCGGGGTTATATGCATATACAGGCAGCTAATATACATTTCACGATGGCGAATCTGACAAAGGCGTATCAGATAAAATAAATATGTCTGCGATTACTAGGACTCCAATTTATTAATTGAAGTCTCAGACAATATCTAATAAGTAATGGATGTAGAAATGAAAGTGACAACGACGATGTGTTCTTTCAAAAAAAACACACACACAAAAATACCCAATTTACTGTGAAATATCTCGAATGTAACATTTATAGATGTCTGGATATATATAATGCAAATATTGATGCACTGTGGATATATAAATTATAAAGCTCTTGGCTGACTGGTAGAGATCCAACATCGGGGGTGGGGGGAACGGGCACGGCAATGTATAGTGTACTTGACCAAGACACTTTATCCACATATTGTTAGTACTGGTTCTACACAGAAGCGTTCAGAGTGCGATAAGTAAGAACTTGTTTCAAAACAGATGTAAAATAAATAAGTTTAAAACAAAAACATATAATGACAATTATAAGCAAACATATAATGACAATTATAAGCAAACATGTTCCGTAGTTAAACTTTTATTTTATGTGTGGTCTTTAATATATTATTGAACTTTTAAATTCTTTATTGATTGCTATAAACTTTACTTATTATATAACTTGCAAATTCAGTTTTCAAATGTTGTTAATTTTTACCAGCCAAGTTACTATTTACGTTTTTAAATATCCAAATAACATGCTGATAAACAGGAAACGTTTTCAACGTTTTCTGAATGAAATATGTGTAAGTTTATTTAATTTCCCTATCGTTTTCTCTCATTCATTATAAAGAACAAAAACTTAAGAAATAATGTTCAGTGCGGTACAACCACCGATATTGCCATCTTAACAGTGGATGTTTATTTGTCTGAATATTATTTTTGTTTTGAAATGTCAGTTTCGGTGGGTAACAGCTGCTGTATCTTATAGGAAAACGTTTTTAAGTCTTCTATACGTTTACGTGCCATTGCGAATGGTTCGGAAAACATACCATTTAACAATGTAAAGTTTATAGCAGTTTGATTTAATTCTAATTGTTGTAGTATAGAAATTCATAACGTGTCTTTTAGTTTAAATGGCGTACATTATTTTTATTCAATAATGATTTCATCTCGTTTCAGCATATTTCATTTACCTTCGCAGAACATTTTAACTCCTCGTATGCACGTTTAACCAATCGTGATATAAAGAGCAGCATCAAAACGTCATGTATTGTGGCTAAGTGTGATTGCCTGATCGTACACATATTTGATATACAGTCTACTTTGGTGGCATATCTGACATGGCCGTATGGGACACAAGTAGATATGTTTGCAATAACCAGAAACTCGTTTTCCTAATTGAAGTCCCAGACTATATCTATATCAAGAAACGGAGATAGAAAATAATAGTGACACCTACGATGTGTTCTTTCTAAAAATCAAACATTCTCCATTTATTGACCAATCTCAAATGTAATATTTACATAGTTTTTTTTACGTAATGCAAATATCATTGTACCGCATTGCTCTGATAATGACAGAATGCCATCTATAAAATATTGAACTCGCAAGCAAGAAGTTACACTTATTATGATTTAAGTTACGTAATTGTTAATTATTTGCTAGTTCTCAATATATTGTACAAGCTTTTACATAACCCCGAATGAGATATCTGAGTTTAACTTAAAATTCACTGTTTTTCCACTCTCCAAGAGGGACACTCAGTACAAGTTCTACTCAAAAAACGGACTCAAGGGCGATACTTCTGTGCTTTGAAAAAATTCTCAACCTAAAAGGAATTTGTAAGAAGGCATAGTACTACCATTTGAAACAGGAAATGATCCGTGGGGTAGTGACATAATGGCGATTATATTCTTGTTTCTTCTTATTTAAAAGTGCATTTTCCTTGCTAAATGCTCATTTTTTTTAATGACATAATTGATGTATGGACATTTTGAAATCATTGCCATGTTTGAATAACTGTGAATTTAGAAAATGGCTTGGAAACTAGGGTATACATAACTGGTTTCTAACATCTATTTAGACATTGTCAACAGTATAAACACTGATCTGAAAAAGCAATCTCTTGGATGACAGCTGACCCCTAATTTTCTTGTCATATGTTGGTAGTTCAGAGACTGATAAACAGTAAATGTAAGTTTCACTTCTTTCACATGGGTTCTTCATTGAATAACAAGCATGCAACTTTTCTTCTAAGAACAAAAATCAATGGCGGACTTCCATCTTAACTAGCAGTTCCTATTGAGTGATTCCTTTTAGAACATAGCAAAGTCTCTCAGTTTCTTAATTTTGCTTAATAGTATAAATAATAATGGTAGGCGGTAACTGTTTTATGACATAATGCATAAAACCTCTGTGTCATTTTGAAATGCTTCAAATATTTGTTATGCTACGCTTAGACTGAATAGGATTTAGCGCCAATTTCCAGAGATAACAAGTTATATATGACATCAGGTTATATAGGCTGAGTCTGACATCGAAATTAATCTCGGTGTAATCACCGTCCTTCAGGAATTTACTGACACAGTGATTTATAAACGTATTGGTTGTAATATGTTTGAAACAACTATTGTCGTTTTAATAGGAGAGTCTATATTAGTTCACCAAATGTCCGCCCCCAAGGGTTAGGCACTTCTGCGTAAGTTCAATATATCTTCATTCGGAATGATTTTGTGTCTTCTGTTGAATGTATATGTTCTTGATTTAGAAGTTACCAACTATATGTACAAAGTACAGACGTCATCAATATATTTTGGCATTTAAGTGTCCCCCATGACCGAGTGATCCAATGTGTTTTCGTCTAACGAACATTTGCCTCTCACTACTGGTGTCGTTTATTTCGAGCCAAATCCGTCCCAATCGCTTTATGTGATAAAGGATCCTCGTACTTGCGAAAGAACGTGGATTCTACTCAGATTCATTTCGAGGTCTGCCCCAACCTTCAAAATTGATGGATGTGACATACATGACCGGTTGATTGTTAAACATGTCGTGGCGTTAAATCTCATTTGCAATTTTCTTTATATATTGTGGTTGATAAATTTGAACAAGTCTTTGAGTTTGATGAGTGTATAGTGCTGTAATATATAGTTGAAGTTCATGAATGTAAACATGTTTCTCCTTACCTAATACTAATATTGTAACCCCAATGTAATCGTATTTAAGACTATGGTACACCGCAAATACACGCGTGTTATTCTGTGAATGCCTTTTTTTATGATAATGTTTTTATTTGTACTAAATTAGTAATACTAATATCATTTCAGTATTTAATTGATTGTTGTTAAGTGATCGCATAGTTGTGGGTGTAACTGAAATGAAATAAGTCGTCCTACAATTTGAAAATAATATGGAAACGTTAAAATAAATATATATATATATGTGTGTTGCGTTATTACCCGATTGTGACAATATGCCCAAACAGGAATCTTATAAACAGTTTATGAAAGTGTTTCTGATATATGGTCCTCCGTAAACTAAGGCGCTGCCTTAAAATTTCTAACCTATCACCGATAAGGTAGTTGGTTTGAGTCCCTCTCGCTCAAAAATATTTATGTGAACAATGTGTCAATTACTTGCGGTAGAACGACGGTTCTACTCAGATTCATACTGAGGTATTCCTTCACTAATGAAGCAGGATATGCCATATAAAATATGAAATGTGTTGAAAGTGGCATTAAACCCCATTCAAAAAATGTCCTCACATAAACGTCTTGCTACGAAATGTAATAATACAATTAAATTTCATTTTGTTCCTGTTAAATATGGATATACATGACTAGTCTTGCGATATTAGTTAAACCCAATGCATTCATGTATCTGATATGCAAGTAAAGACATCTGAATCAGATACTATACTGTTTCTATAATATTACAGAAAGAAAGAAAAAAAATGATGTGTTCTTTCATAAACAAAAACACGTCCAATTTTAATGTCGGACCGTGTATGTATTATTAACGCGGTTTAATTGGTGCACATGATCTTGCAATTGTACACTGCATTCCAATATCTTTTTAGTCTATCACAGAACCTTATATCTCCCGAATCAGGTCTATTAACCGTCAATGAAAAATAAGCAAGGTATTCTATGTTTGTCCCACATTTCAAAGCAATTGAACGCTTACTAAACTGTGGCGTCATTCAAACTTTCAGTTGAAGCAACTGACCAATCAACGTCCTGAAATATAGCTTTCCCAACACTGCTATTTAACGGACCCAATCGGGAAAGCTGGGTCCGTTCTACATGCTTAATATCTTATTGAATGGTTTGACAATATGGTGTTCGGCTTACAAAGCAGATATCTTATTTTTGAAATTAAATTAATTATGAAACAAAACGTTAACGATGGTGATTAAAATGATACTTAAAACATATTACACAAATTAATGTTGAAACAAATTGCAATAAAAAACATTCCAATTTTTCGTGACTAGGGGGGGGGGGGGGATAGGAGTACAATATTTGAAAATATTAATTTCATTGCAATTCATTAGATATCAATGTGGTTGGATTGTCGTTTTCTTAGTTAATCCGGGCTTCAATTTAACACAATCACACACTATTCACGTTCATAGACAACGCGTTAACGAAAATAATCATATTGTATGTGCGTATGCCGTATGGTAACCTTAACACATATATATTTACCTTACAATATAACACATACAAAACAAGCGTTGCGTGGAGAATTTTTTCCCACCAAAAGGTATTCGAGAAACAATGCCGAAAAAATGCTCGAGTGTATTGATTTTTTTTAAATGCCATGTTCCAGGATGTTCAATATCTTTAAATTTTGAATATAATTGTATTTGCATTTAAAAATGTTAATCATCATATATAGAAGAAGAATACACTTTAAATATTTACTTAATATTCTCTATTCATAATACAGACTGTAACGATGCATAAAACACACTGTAACGATGCATAAAACATATTGTAACCATGCATAATACACACTGTAACGATGCATTAACACACCGTAGCGATGCATAAAACACACTGTAACCATGCATAATACACACTGTAACGATGCATAAAACACACTGTAACGATGCACAAAACACACTGTAACGATGCATAATACATACTATAACGATGCATAATACACACTGTTACGATGATATCTCTTAATGACACAGACGACAGCGCCATCTACATATACCGTCTTCCGTGGCCTAGTGGTAAAGGCGTCCGCCTCGGAAGCGGGAGGTCGAAGGTTCGAATCTCGGTGAAAGCACTTGGATTTTTTCTGATGCGACCGGTTGCTCACCCAGCAGCTAGTTAAATTGAGGGGTACCGAACGTCTAACAGCTTGACGCCTGGCAATGGTAGTTTTCGGGAAGTAACTGTGTACAGCATAAAGGTGTCTCATAAGCCCAGTGTGGTTGGCCATTTCAATAGAGGTGACACTATAATAAACCAACACTTTACTTTTACTTTTTATACTACTGCATTGAGAGTAGGAAGTTCTGCATACACTTTAGATATGGTAGTAATAATAATATAACCGCCTCATGGTGGAATGTTTGTTTCAAATATAAGTTTTGGTCTAGATGATGAATATGTTATCTGACGTGATGAACATTTAAATGGTTTAATGTATTCTAATGCACTTAATGCTGAAAGTTTATTTTCCCCATTCTTATTTCTTTTATTGTAATTTAGTGCTTTGTTAGCTAAAGAATTTTCCGAACGACTGGCCGTATTTCATTATTATATGATGCTGTGGTCTGCAGAGAGATAATTAGTTACATGTCTATTTGTGACTTTGGCCGCGTAGTTTGATGGATAGTTATGCATACTTAAGTGCATTTTATGTCATTTTGCGATCTTTTGATATGGAAAAATAAATTTGTTGTCATACCACTTACTAAAAGTTTACAAAGCAACATCTTTATCATCAGCATCAAAGTCACCATAAGCTCCATTGAAAGTATTGTAAACAAATATAGACTTTCTGGAATTACTTTTAATGCATTTTCAATAATGTGTTACAGCTGTGAAGTAGGGGTGTGAACTTCTTTAAGTTCTTTTCTTTTGTACTTTATCATTTATTTCCAGTAACAAGTTGTGTTTATCATCATTTCACAGGGAATTACTTCAATGACGTTTAATATGAGATTTTTTCATCTGTTGGCTTTGTAGAAATGATTATTCGTGGTTTTGTTGAGTGTATTTGAAAAATTTGATTTCGCCATTCAATTTATGCTTAAGATCATTGATAAACCATGTTTTACAATCTCAATAGAAGTCAGACTCAGAGTTAAACTCGCCCAATGTGTTAACTAGACTTAACAGTTCTCAAGATAGAGTTTTGTAAAACCATTGCATATAATTTAATTGACATACAATCTCATACACGTACAGACACATGGGCTCTAAATTTTATATTAATTTACTTGCTGCCCCATTATCTGCACAATACAGGAGAAAACATTGTTAACATGAACGATCAAGTTCTGCACAATACAGGAGAAGGCATTGTTTACATGAACGATCAAGTTCTGCACAATACAGGAGAAGGCATGGTTTACATGAACGATCAAGTTCTGCACAATACAGGAGAAGGTATGGTTTACATGAAAGATCAAGTTCTGCACAATACAGGAGAAGGTATGGTTTACATGAACGATCAAGTTCTGCACAATACCGGAGAAGGCGCATGGTTTACATGAACGATAAAGTTCTGCACAATACAGGAGAAGGCATGGTTTATATGAACGATCAAGTTCTGCACAATACAGGAGAAGGTATGGTTTACATGAACGATCAAGTTCTGCACAATACCGGAGAAGGCGCATGGTTTACATGAACGATAAAGTTCTGCACAATACAGGAGAAGGCATGGTTTATATGAACGATCAAGTTCTGCACAATACAGGATAAGCCGCATGGTTAACATGAACAATCAAGTTCTGCACAATACAGGAGAAGGTATGTTTTACATGAACGATCAAATTCTGCAAAATACAGGAGAAGGCATGGTTTACATGAACGATCAAGTTCTGCACAATACAGGAGAAGGTATGGTTTACATGAACGATCAAGTTCTGCACAATACAGGAGAAGGCATGGTTTACATGAACGATCAAGTTCTGCACAATACAGGAGAAGGTATGGTTTACATGAACGATCAAGTTCTGCACAATACAGGAGAAGGCATGGTTTACATGAACGATCAAGTTCTGCACAATACAGGAAAAGGCGCATGGTTAACATGAACGATCAAGTTCTGCACAATACAGGAGAAGGCATTGTTTACATGAACGATCAAGTTCTGCACAATACAGGAAAAGGCGCATGGTTTACATGAACGATCAAGTTCTGCACAATACAGGAGAAGGTATGGTTTACATGAACGATCAAGTTCTGCACAATACTGGAGAAGGCGCATGGTTTACATGAACGATAAAGTTCTGCACAATACAGGAGAAGGCATGGTTTATATGAACGATCAAGTTCTGCACAATACAGGATAAGCCGCATGGTTAACATGAACAATCAAGTTCTGCACAATACAGGAGAAGGTATGGTTTACATGAACGATCAAGTTCTGCACAATACAGGAGAAGGCATGGTTTACATGAACGATCAAGTTCTGCACAATACAGGAAAAGGCGCATGGATTACATGAACGATCAAGTTCTGCACAATACAGGAGAAGGCATTGTTTACATGAACGATCAAGTTCTGCACAATACAGGAAAAGGCGCATGGTTTACATGAACGATCAAGTTCTGCACAATACAGGAGAAGGCATTGTTTACATGAACGATCAAGTTCTGCACAATACAGGAGAAGGTATGGTTTACATGAACGATCAAGTTCTGCACAATACAGGAGAAGGCATTGTTTACATGAACGATCAAGTTCATCCCAACCAGGCGCCACATTCATTGACAAATACTTAAAGTCTTAAACCTAAGAAAAGCACCCAGCTGATCATGGTTCCAGTAAAACTGCGTATTTAAGTATTTAAGTAAAACTAGGTGTTACAGAAGCCAGGGATATATTAATCTATACATAACTAACAAAATATACAGCTTTGTGCGTATGATGAAATACTTGACATATATCACATATGTTTTGTTCCATGTAAAGCTAAAACAAATAAAAACATTTTTACTTATATTTTACTAGTTGACCTTTGACCCAGTGTCCGAAGTCATCACTTTAAGCACATGAAAAGGTACATTTGAAATATGGCAGTTCTGGTGGAAAATATATAACAAGCTTATAACAGACTTCGTCTCGGTCAAAAGATTCCTGCTTTGAGTCAATAGTAATTTTCTTTGAATAAATAATTTTAACCATTGACCACCTAAAAAGGCGGATATTTGTATAATATCGCATTGTGAGAAATTTGCTAAGTGTTTCACTTATTGACATGTGACCTATGACCTCAATGAATAATACAATGACGTCAATGACACATGTTGACATTTGACCAATGACCTCAATGAATAGTACAATCTATATTTCTTTGAAAATGTCCTTGTTAATTTAATATAAATCAATAGCGACGCTCAAAACCATTAACATATATCTTAAATATGAATGGTGTTGGTATTATCTCTTCCAGTGGTGACCTTTGACTCAGCCAAAAACTGTAAACCTAACGTAGGTCATAGAACCAATCGCATTTAGTCTGGTTGCTATTCACGTACACGCCACGAAACGCATGCATTCATTACCAGCATCATGTGAGAAATTACGTCAGACTATTATTGCGTCGCAGAAAAACAGATATAATTCATAACAATATTGGCAATGATAAGCGATCTGGCCACATGTGTGATAGTTTACACTGTCATGATATACGTTCCTAATTCCCCCGGCGGTTGACACGCAGGCCAGCATTATTGATGACGATTACATGTTTTGTCTATAGTATGTTATACAAGGATAACGTCATTAGCCCAGACAATGAAAAATTATTTTCCCTGAATTAGTTATGATGATGTAGCCATAAAACCGACAGTAGGTGTGATGAAGATGATAATTGACAATTGGTGGCACGGGTAAAGGTTGGTGTAGACTAATGAGTAAGTGTAATGACATGACTGTGTTTGTATTATGAAAGGTTAAACGCAGTGTCGAGACATATACATATTTTAAAAAATTACCAGCCCAAATTATTGATCTTCCGATAACATTGCAAATTCTGGGCGGTGGTGTAAGGAGTAGAGAGTTGACCGATCACGCCAGAGGTTCCAGGTTCGATTCTCAGATCGACTCTATGCCTTAAAAAACAACACCAAGTACTGATTCTTGAAGAAAGCGTACGCGAGAGCGGTTCATATAAGCATTTAGATTTCTTTGCAATTAAGCTAAAATAAATTAGTATAAACTAAACTAACGCTCTGAACTGATCCTACATAGGAAATGGACCAAATAAACGTTATTTACAAAAGTTTGAAACATAAAGCAAAAATAACTTAGTATATATCAAAGAGTAATTTGAACGTATTCTTTTTTTAAAAAAGATAAGCCAATCCATTTAAAAATATCTAATTTGATTTGGCAATTTGAATTAGAGACAAAGTCAGTTTAACCAAAGACAATTTTTGGTGATATTTTAATGCTGAGTGGTCTGCTTATATGTGTGATAGTTTACCTCCCTTGCATAAAATCAGTTTAAAAATAAAGATTATTAAACAATGATGCTGGTCTGACCTCATAGACACCAACGTGCGTATTCAATAAATAGTCTGCAAAAATGTCAGTGCTGGCCGAAAAAAAAATTTTTGGTTTCTAAAGTAGGACAGATATAGCATTTGAAGTGTAAGGCTTAATGCTATTGGCTATTTCCTGGCCTGTATTAAAATCCATGGATATACCGATTATTGCACATTTGTAAATTCAAATCTACTTTGAATGAATGAAATATATATTTCTTACCCTTAGATATTTCACATTACATCGAATGGTGATCAAGTTATCATGCTGTATATCTGCTGATGGAATTGGTTTAATTGAAAAATGTTTACAGCAGATTATTTCTGCCATTGCGTAATTAAATTATATCGGTGTAAACAGAACGAGAAAAATGCAGGCAGTCCAGGACTCAAACCCTTGACCTTTCGCTGACAGGGTAAATATGCAGCCAGTTCGATACTCGAACCCAGGAAATATTTCGCTGGCAGAGCGAGTGCTCTACCAACTTAGCTAGCCGGACTGCTGACATATCTTATAACATTTTACGAGCACACTGTGACATATGCCTCCAATTCCCGAGGTGTTAAACACAGAAGCAAACATTATTGATGACAAATATATGTTGGTTTATAGTTTGTTATATTAAAACGAGAAGGAGTTATGAAGGTGGTAAATGACAACTAATGGAAAATGTTCATATAACATTCATATAACTAGTGAACAACCATTGACTCATTCATATAACTAGCGAACAACCATTGACACATTCATATAACTAGCGAACAACCATTAGCACATTCATATAACTTGTGAACAACCATGAACACGTTCATATAACTAGCGAACAACCATCAACACATTATATAACTAGCGAACAACCATAAACACATTCACATAACTAGCGAACAACCATTTACACATTCATATAACTAGCGAACCACCATGAACACATTCATATAACTAGTGAACAACCGTTTTTAACACATTATATATCTAACAAACAACAATTAACACATTTATATAACTTGCCAACAACCATTAACACATTCAAATAACTGGCGAAAATCCATTAACACTTTCATATAACTTGCCAACAACCATTAACACATTCAAAAAACTGGCGAACAACCATTTACACAGTCATATATCTTGCTAACAGCCATTGACACATTCACATAACTAACGAACAACCATTAACACATTTATATAACTAGTGAACAACCATTGACACATTTATATAACTAGCGAACAACCAGTGACACATTCATATAACTAGCGAATAACCATTGACACTTTTATATAACTAGCGAACAACCATTGACACATTCATATAACTAGCGAACAACCATTTACACATCTTTATAACTAGCGAATAACCATTTACACATTAATATAACTAGTGAACAACCATTTACACATTTATATAACTAGTAAACAACCATTTACACATTAGTAAACAACCATTTACACATTTATATAACTAGTGAACAACCATTTACACATTTATATAACTAGCGAACAAATGCTCATTTTGAAATCCAGGACTACAGGGAATCAATCTGAATCTCTTTGGCCGGCTGGCTAGAGTTCTGTTAATTGTAGATAGACTATATCAACATGTTTATCACAAGATGTTGTGTTATTAATTGTAACACCGAGTTTCTTCTCACTTTTAATGTCATGGTTTCCTCTACATTAAACATAGAGCGATAATGGCAAGTATTTTTATTTTTTGTTTTTTCGTGGAATATATATAGGTTTAGTTTTGCAGTGCTTTGATAGACATGCCATTCAACTTACATCAAGTAAAAAAGTAAAACTGCTGATTTAGATAAACAAATAAAAGGGGACCTAGGACAGATCCCTGTGAAACTTCCGATTCAATATGCAAATAATCAGTTGTAACTCCAGATACTTGAACATATCGTGTTCTTTCACTGAAATAAGATAAACATTAGGCTATTGATGAACAACCCAAATGATTGAGCTTAATAGGACCTTATTATTCCCAGATCATATTCCTCACAGGTCTGGGAAAAATAGGATCCTATTCCTCACAGTTTCAAACTGTGACATATATGATTGACCAAAATGGTAGTAAAGAAGAGAATCATATTCTTCACAGATTTTGTCGATGACATTGCTGTTTGTAAATTTGATAATAAAATATAATAATAAAAGGAACTAAACACTAATAACAATAATAGTATGAGTATGATACAAGTCATAACAACAACAACAACAACAACAACAACAACAACAACAACAACAACAACAACAATGTTTATAAGAAGGGGTAGTAGTAGAATAAGGAGGAGGATCGTCAGTAGTTGGTAGTGGTTGTGATGGCGGCGGCGGTAATTGCAGCAGAAACAGCAGCAGTAGTAGCATACGTAATAGTAGTAGTCGTATATTGAACTGATTCGAGAAAAAAGTTTGCGGGTGGATATTGCAGGAACATTATAACTGCCTGGCTTAACTGACTTTAAAGACATATTTTATCAATCTGACAGGCTTTGGTATACCGGCTGACCGGCCGACAGGACGACCACCTAACGACCGAATGACATGTACACAATAAAATAAAACTGTATGCACTTCTTTGAAAATGCATAATTAATGTAATGAGTTATTTATTCTAACGAAAGCCTTATACTAGTTGTACGTTATATTTAGGCCAGCTAAGAAGTTTATATTATATGTCCCCCCAACGCCAAACACCTACAATAACCACTACTACGCCATTGAAAAAACAACAACCACACCAACAAATCTTTAAAATTTTGTCTTTATCTATCTTGTTCGGATTGTGACCCTGGGGGTTGAACTGTTACACTAACGTTAAAGCTCGACCATATGAGGCAGGCTCAGAACAGAACTATCTTTAAACCAAAGCTCTGCTTGCATTGTGGTATTCACTGTTGGCACAAAATCTATCCGTTGAAAGTGTTGGAAATACATTTTCCAGTACATATTTTATGAATATAAATTGCTTATTAAAAAGCTCTCACGTTTTAAGTATGCCTTACTTAGTTTGTGCAATTTACTTATAATTTCAGAGATGTTATAATGTATGAATCTCGGTCAATGACGATATCTTTCACGTACAACGAACGTAGACTGCTCTTTTACAACATACCAACATTATTATGATTAATTAAACACCACACATTGAGCATTTCGTGGTCAGGTGAGCGGAACACATTTAAGCAATCAAATACCACAGCAACACCAACACTTAACACTATTACGCCTACAAGTACCTCCAATTATTGCGAAGTGTTGCGCCCAACAACAGCACGTATATCTCCAACAAAAACAACATTGTACATTTACCACATCTAAACGCTTATCAACAACACACATATTGAAAATCTGTCATCACCGTGTCTGATGTCTGACTTCGACCACAGATTTCCCAGGACCTGTGACATATATGCTCGAAATGTGTGACAAATGAGATCTTATTTTTCCCAGCTGTGAGGAATATGATCCTATTTTTCCCAGCTGGGAAGAATATGATCTGGGAAAAATAAAGCCTTGATGTAGGACCTTATTATTCCCAGATCATATTCCTCACAGGTCTGGGAAAAAATAAGATCATTTTCTTCACAGTTTCAAACATATATGATTGACCAAAATGGTCGTTAACAAGAGAATCATATTCTTCACAGATTTTGTCGATGCATTGCTGTTTGTAAATTTGATAATAAAAATATGATATTAAAAGGAAGTAAACAATAGTTTCCGTATACATCATCAGAAAGTCTTGATTTAGTTCAGGAACCAGTCTATCTTTGCAAATCCTATTCATGATTACTTATTTCCAGCATTTCTTTTAAGCATAGGGCGTGAATTTCCCACTCGATAATCAAAGGGATTGGACATAATTTGAACAGTGTCGGTAAAAGATCACTACATATACTGTATTGCTACATACCACACATCAAAGGTACGGGCATTGCAGTTTTAGACAAGAAGAGTTTCATATACAAGTATAAATGAAACGTTTGACCTCTGGGGCGGTGCCAGATTTGAAAATCGTTGTCAAGGATCACTTTATGGTGCTACATATTTACCAAATATAAATGGGTTCAGACAAGACGATATGTTTAAAAAATATTTACGACGAACATACATCGGATATATGTTGATCACAATATTTTACATTTGGCATTTCGTACTCAGGTGAGCGGAAAACAATTAAGCGATCAAACACCACAACAATGCCAACAACTACCACTATTACGCCTACGAGTACCATTACACACAAGTGACACCTCCAATTATTGCGGAAGTACTGCGCCCAACAACGGCACGTATATCTCCAACAATAAAACAAACAACAACAATAATTATTTCATTTAACACATCTTAACTTTATCTATACCGTAACAGGCGCTCAGATGTAGAGGTCCCGGGTTCTATCCTAGGTAGGTGAACGTTCTCATAGAACTTTTCTCATAAGCACTCAGTAATGATGAGTTTGACCCAGGAAGCGGACTCGAGAGTGATTAAAAAAACTGCCAGCTTTCTATTTCAATGGAGCTAATATGAAATGGTATAAACTATATACGAATACAACGACTGCTATAATAACAACAAAAAAAAGCCAACAACTACCTTGTCTGCGCCCACATTAACCACCATTTATCGATAGCAAGCAAAACAATGCCTATACAATTCACAACAACAACCATACTGCCATATACCACTACTTTTACACTTACTATTACGCTGCCAACAAGAATGATTACTATTTCCACTTTTACAGCATCAGTCAAGTCGAGAGCTAACAGCAGCACCAGCAAAAAACAAAAATAACAACAACAACAACAACAACAACAACAACAACAACAACAACAACAACAACAACATAATCGATGATTCTTTATAACTACAGTATAATATAAACGCATACATGTACAGCAACAAAATATGTCTGCAATACCGACTATAGCAAGCTGTGACAAATGTGACTCAGTTTTAAAAAGGTAATTTGTTGCTAAAAAATCATGCAATTTTTTACCTGTGAAGAATGCGATTCCATGGTACATACAAAACCGACTTCGATCATAAATTTCCCAGGACCTGTGACATATATGCTCGAAATGTGTGACAAATGAGATCTTATTTATACCCAGCTGTGAGGAATAGGGTCCTATTTTTCCCAGCTGGGAAGAATATGATCTGGGAAAAATAAGGTCCTTCAGAGCTTTAACTTACGAAGCTAAATAGAATGATTCACAAAATAAAAGACATGAGAAAATTTTAAGAAATCTTTACCAAAAACATTATTGTTGTAAATAGCTGAAATCAAATAATCTAACATATTTGTCAGATCTATCTATAAGCAGTGATGAGATACGTCTGTTACTTTCTTTGCCATATTTTGGACGCTTTTTGTGTATAGGTACAACTTTGTTCGTTTAAGTATACTTATATAGGTGTTTAGTACAACAGTTGCAATGCATAGTTTTGTAAGAACATGCGCTAACATACAAACATACCGTCACACATGTATAAGACACAATCGCTAGTTAATTAACAGTTTCAATTCTGAGAGATATATTGGTTTAATAAATATATTATGAATATATAAAATGGGAATATTTGTCAAAGCAAATTTTTCAAGCTAGATTATGAGTTATTAAAGATAATATTATAAATTATATAGATAAAGTGGTTGCGAATAGCAATTTAACATCGAAGAAAATGGGAATATTTGTCAAAGCAAATTTTTCAAACTAGATTATAAGTTATTAAAGATTATATTATAAATTATTTAGATAAAGTGGTTGCGAATAGCAATTTAACATCGAAGAAAGATACAAAACCTTGCCGTTCTAGTTTCTGCTGGGTATTTATGTTTCACTGCTTTTCAACAATTGCAAAGATAAAAGATATATGTCCAACATAAGTCTTATGAAACTGTAAAAAAAATACACAATTACCTATACAGCACTGACAAACACAATGTATATAGAATAACCATAATATGATATATACACTTAATTTAATATAAACTGGAGAAAAGCAAGCCATTCTACACAAAGGATATACGTTTCTGATGATTTAATCTGGTGTAATGTGACTGATTGCAACTGTTGTATGCTACCTACGATTCTGTAGTGTACTGTATCTTGGCAGTATTAATCATAAAACCCTGTAAATAACCAATGGCAAATGTTTGTCGATATTTCAAATCAAATTGTTTGATTTGGTTAAATGCGTTATTTTATTTTAACTTTACCTTAATAATTGTTATGAATTGCGAGCTGAAATGAAAGTATGCTGATGTTTTCGTCATGTTTAACACTAATAGCAATATCGGTTTGTTAATAACAACCCCGGTAACAATACACATAAACACTGTTGTTAAAATTTAATGATTCTAGTTAAATTTAAGACAACACCTTTGATAATGTCTTCATTTGTTTTCATTTATAAATGAGATAAAACCGAAATGTTTTTTTTTAATATTTTCAAGTTTGTAAATGATCTGCTACTAGATAATATTGTCAGAACTAGATAACTAACACTAATGTGCTTTAAACGTTCATTTACTAACGTGGGCATGGGAGACTGTATGTTACGTAGGTATGGATACCTGTATGTTAAGTGGGCATGGATGCCTGTATACTACGTAGGCATTGATGCATGTATGTTACGTAGGTATTGATGCTTGTATGTAACGTTATTAGGTAATATTCTCATTATGTATTTGTGTTGGAATGCTCTTTATTTTGCATTTTATAAACATTAAAAGGGTAGATTATGTATACTTTTTAAATAAATATTAACTATTTCTTAATCAATTTTGATTTGTGGTTTAATCAATAGGTTGCTTTCAATATACTTCAAATGTTTATTGTATGAATACTTATTTGAACTTTTCACATATATAATTTGTTCCATGAAGTTATTTTGTGTATCATATTTAGTATATTCTCGTTTTTAAGTTTAGGCTTCAGTGAATGTGATATTCTTTGAATAAGAAAGTAATGTTTTAGAAATCCGAATTTAATATTTTTAATTTGTGTACAGTTTTGATACGTTGCAAAGCATAACATACTTTTTGTCCATTGTCAACGATTTGTTCAAAGTTTTAAAATTTAAGTTTTGGTCTCAACGCATTTAGGTCCTGCAAGGTTATAAAACTCATCGATCCTTTTAATGAACAAAATATCATTTTAACGTCTGCTGCGAAACCTCTGAATTGAAATATATTGACAAAAAGGCATCGTCATAAATCTGATATTTGAATTAGATTATTGAAATGTGAAAACGACGCGACAGTATTTCAAGAGCATAGAGAGTTTATTGCTAAATTGACGTAACTACATATCTAATATTACATATGAGCTTTTCTGTGCCTTCACCGTTCGTGTAACTTTATTAAGGCACAGCATTATGGTCATTTAATCCTTAGAAACGAGCGGTAAATGGCGGCAAACTGATTTAGTGAAGCGGTGAGACATATTTAATTACAATTCCGCGTATATGGTCGTTGAGAATAGCCTTTTTGTAGCCTTTTCAGAAATAGGGGGAGTTTGGTATGCAAATTTGATACGCATTTGATGTCTAGTTCCTTCTTAAATCTCCAACAAGACAGTTTTATTGCAGTGTATCATCCCAGGGATCGGTTTTAAGTAGATTGTGCACTCTGTTTTGCATTTGGAGTAGTTCTTCGGCATGTAAAATGTGTTCGACATGACACCAATGCAAGAAGAAAATATCTATAGGTCGCCGAAATGGATCAATTGTTGGCATAAACTACCGGGTAAATTAATTCAAAGATTGTTCGGGGAGAACATTTTAAGTAAAACAAAGATGTGGTGACTTTGTCAGTTAGATATATTTTCATTCTGGTGAATTTATAGAATGCAGAGAATGTTATAAACTAAAATATTTATCTTGCATGTGTTATTGATTAAAACTTCATTTCTGTTTAAACATAGCAAAGGCAATATAAAAATTTGTAATACACTACGATAGATTTATAGTTAATGATGTTTATAGGAGAGAGAAAGACAGCTGGTTAAGGGTGGGGGAGGGGGGTGGGGTGTTGGTTGGGGATGAGACGGCGGTGAGGGGAGAGCTATCACACTGTGTATGTGTCCATCTCGAGTAATATCTAATACATTTGTACGTTTGGCATAATTATAGACATAAAACTAATATTCAAGGCAATGATGAATTCAAATCCACTAGATATATATAAATATATTTATAAAATTTACAAGTTAATTGATTTAATATTTAGCGTCATTTTTATGCCATCGAGGGCTAACAGACACAAGTTAAAGCCTTTCTCTTATCTTAAATAATGAAATAGCAATGAAAAATAGGTAAACTCGTTTAGTACCAGACATATGTTTGTGTACAGCATCAAATAGATTGATGTTATGATCGGATTCTAATGAAGAGACACCAAATAAAAGTTAAACAAATTGCATTGTTCAGTACAAATAGACGATATATCCATACATTTGTAATTCTACTTTATCTTAATCTTAACATTTATTATGAATTGAGCAGTAATATGAGAGTATGTTGATGTTTTCGCCATGTTTAACACTGTTAGTAATATCAGTATGTTTATAACAACCGGTAATAGTACACGTAAACACTGCTGTTAAGATGTAACGATTCTGGTTCAAGTTTACAAAATAACTTTGATAATGTCTTGAATTGTTTAGTTTTCTAAATGGAATGAAACCGAGATTAATTGTTCAATGTTTTTAAGTATGTAAATGATCTCATTCTAGATATTATTGTCATGATTAAGTAACTTTTATTAATGACAATAATGCTTAAAACGATCATCTCTGTCTGTCTGCCTTGATTTCTATTCCTGTACACATGCGTTTATTATTTGAGTTACATACTTTCAAGAGTAATCATGGGATATATTTGTTTAACATCTTATAGAGAGCATTTCCTTTTTTTTTCTTTTTTTTTTTTAAAAAAAAAAACACGTTTAGAATCTTAAAAAAGGATTTTTTTCTGTAATATACTTTATATATATATATTTTTTTATTATTATTTCATAATAAAAACATTTTGCAAATAAATTGAATATTACATTTACAGCTTACTTTTATATATAAATGTTTTCTATGAAATAATGTTTTGCATTTGAAGAAGTGTTTCGGCATGTAAAATGTGTTCGACACGACATTAATGCAAGAAGAAAATATCTATAGGTCGCCGAAATGGATCAGTTGTTGGCACAAACTGCTGGGTAAATAAAATTTAAAAACTACTCAGGGAAAAAAGTTTAAGTAATGCAAAGATGTGACGTCATTTTGATATAGTTTCATCTGGTGAATTTATAGAATGCAAAGCATGCTTTCAATACTGAAATATTAATAATTCCTATCTTATTGATTAAAACATCATTTCTGTTTTATTAAAGATATCTAATGAAATGTACATTTGGCGTTTTAATAGACATAAATCTAATTTTCAAGGCAATGTTACATTAGAATTCACTTACAATGATAAGTGTTTCTTTTATCTTAAATAATGGAATAGCATTTATAAAATATATAAAATCGTTTGGTACCAGAAATGTATCTTTGTATCAAATAGCTTGATGTAATGATCAGGTACAGTAATAGTAAAGACTCATTGCACGGTTCAGTACGAATAGACGATATACACGGACGAAGACAACGAAGATTTTATTTTACCCTTAATAGGTCTTGTGAAGTCGAGGTCATCCCACACTAAATTGTACAAAATATGATAATTATAATAACATATTTTTAGGGATTTTAAAAAAATATTTAATGGCGGAAATCAGTGTAATTCATACTGAGAAATATAAGTTCTCCAATAAATCGTCTTGATCGGGGATTGGGGAGACAAGGGGGAGGTTGGGTGGGGATGAGGAGACAAGGGCGAAGTTGGGTTAGGGAGACATGAGCGAATGTGGGTCGGGAAGACAAGAGCGAAGTTGGGTTGGGGATACAAAAGCGGGGTTGGTTGGGGAAGACAAGATCGAAGTTGGGTGTGGGAGTTAACTGCGGGGTTGGGTGGGGGAGACAAGAGCGGGGTTGGTTGGGGGAGACAAGAGCGAAGTTGTGTGGGGGAGACAAGAGCGGGGTTGGTTGGGGAAGACAAGAGCAAATTTGGGTGGGGAGTTAAGAGCGGGGTTGGGTGTGGGGAAACAAGGGCGGGATTTGATTTGGGAGACAAGAGTGAAGTTGGGTGGGGGGGGGGTAAGAGCGGGGTTGGGTGGGGAGACAAGAGCGAAGTTGGGTGGGAGAGACAAGAGCGAGATTGGGTAGGGAAGTTAAGTGCGGAGTTGGGTGGGGGAGACAAGAGCGATGTTGGTTGGGGGAGACAAGTGCGAAGTTGGCCGGGGAAGACAAGAGCGAGGTTGGGTGGGGGATACAAGAGCGAAGTTTGGTGGGGGACACAAAAGCGGGATTGGTTGGGAGAGACAAGAGCGGGGTTGGGTGGAGGAGACAAGAGCGAGTTTGGTACGGGGAGAAAAAAGCGGTGTTGGGTGGGAGAGACCAGAGCGAGGTTGGTTAGGGAAGACAAAATCGAAGTTGGAAGTGGAGTTAAGAGCGGGGTTGGGTGGGGGAGACAAGAGCGGGATTTTATACGGGAGACAAGAGTGAAGTTGGGTAGGGGGTTAAGAGTGGGGTTGGGTGGGGAAGAAAAGAGCGAAGTTTGGTGGGGGAGACAAGTGCGAAGTTGGCCGGGGGAGACAAGAGCGAGGTTGGGTGGGGGAGACAAGAGCGAGGTTAGGTGGGGGAGACAAGAGCGGAATTGGGTGGGGGAGACAGAGCGGGGTTGGTTAGGGAAGACAAGATCGAAGTTGGAAGGGGAGTTAAGAGCGGGGTTGGGTGGGGGAGGCAAGAGCGGGATTTGATAGGGGAGACAAGAGTGAAGTAGGGTGGGGGGTTAAGAGTTGGGTTCGATGGGGGAGAAAAGAGCGAAGTTTGGTGGGGGAGACAAGTGCGAAGTTGGCTGGGGGAGACAAGAGCGAGGTTGGTTGGGGGAGACAAGAGTGAGGTTAGGTGGGGGAGACAAGAGCGGAATTGGGTGGGGGAGACAAGAGCGGGGTTGGGTGGGTGAGATAAAAGCGGGGTTGGGTGGGGGAGAGAAGAGCGGGGTTGGGTGGGGGAGACAAGAGCGGTGTTGGGTGGGGGATACATGGGCGGGGTTGGGTGAGGGAGACAAGAGCGGGGTTTGGTGGGGGAGACAAAATCGGGTAGGGTGGGGGAGACAAGAGCGAGGTTGTGTGGGGGGAGACAAGAGCGAGGTTGTGTGGGGGAGACAAAATCGGGGTTGGTGGGGGAGAGAAGAGCGAGGTTTGGTGGGGGACACAAAAGCGGGATTGGTTGGGAGAGACAAGAGCAGGGTTGGGTGGAGGAGACAAGAGCGAGTTTGGTACGGGGAGAAAAAAGCGGTGTTGGGTGGGAGAGACAGAGTGAGTTGGTTAGGGAAGACAAAATCGAAGTTGGAAGTGGAGTTAAGAGCGGGGTTGGGTGGGGGAGACAAGAGCGGGATTTTATACGGGAGACAAGAGTGAAGTTAGGTAGGGGGTTAAGAGTGGGGTTGGGTGGGGGAGAAAAGAGCGAAGTTTGGTGGGGGAGACAAGTGCGAAGTTGGCCGGGGGAGACAAGAGCGAGGTTAGATTGGGGAGACAAGAGCGGAATTGGGTGGGGGAGACAAGAGCGGGGTTGGGTGGGGGAGACAGAGCGGGGTTGGTTAGGGAAGACAATATCGAAGTTGGAAGGGGAGTTAAGAGCGGGGTTGGGTGGGGGAGGCAAGAGCGGGATTTGATAGGGGAGACAAGAGTGAAGTTGGGTGGGGGGTTAAGAGTTGGGTTCGATGGGGGAGAAAAGAGCGAAGTTTGGTGGGGGAGACAAGTGCGAAGTTGGCTGGGGGAGACAAGAGCGAGGTTGGTTGGGGGAGACAAGAGCTAGGTTAGGTGGGGGAGACAAGAGCGGAATTGGGTGGGGGAGACAAGAGCGGGGTTGGGTGGGTGAGAAAAGAGCGGGGTTTGGTGGGGGAGAGAAGAACGGGGTTGGGTGGGGGAGACAAGAGCGGAATTGGGTGGGGGATACATGGGCGGGGTTGGGTGAGGGAGACAAGAGCGGGGTTTGGTGGGGGAGACAAAATCGGGTAGGGGTGGGGGAGACAAGAGCGAGGTTGTGTGGGGGAGACAAGAGCGAGGTTGTGTGGCGGAGACAACAGCGAGGTTATGTGGGGAAGACAAAATCGGGGTTATGTGGGGGAGAGAAGAGCGAGGTTGTGTGGGGGAGACAAGGGCGATGTTGGGTGGGAAAGACAAAGCGGGGTTGGGTGGGGGAGATAAGAGCGAGGTTGGGTGCACCAATATTGTGCTCCCCATTGACGGTTTGGTTTTGATCGCTCAAATGCTCCTTCTACAATTCCTTTATTACTGTATAGTTTTATTGTACTTATGAGTAGTATAGGTCATGTGCAGAATAGTTTTGTAATTTTGTTATGATGGTGGTGCCCTTTAAACTATACGTCGTCTGTAACATATCAACTGTCTGGTTTTGGACATCGATTACAGGATTTAAATCTCATTCAAGCAGATTATAAAATAGATACGATATTTTATTGTTTGGTTACGAAAATTATTTGCATGGGAGAAAAGTTTAGGAAAAAATCTCAATGTTTAGGTCATTTTAACGTATTTAAATATATGGCGTATTTCAGATAAAAGTCCATTTTAAGGAATAATTTTTTTTCATTTTAGTTTTGCAAATCATTACAAAATTACAGTAAAAAATGGGTTTGACGTAGCAAATAAAGTACAAAATTACAGTAAAAAATGGGTTTGACGTAGCAAATAAAGTACAAAATTACAGTAAAAACTGAGTTTGACGTAGCAAATGGAGTACAAAATTACCGTCTTTCAATGGAAGAAAAAAATTAAGTAGATTCTAATTTGTTAGGAGAGTTCCCGGGGGTCGGGAAGTCAAAAATCTATATTATATCTAAAAAAAACCTTGTCAACACAATAGCATTAGCTCTTGGATTTCATTAAGAATAAAATACATGTATTATTTTGTATTTGAAGAAAATGTATTGCAGTGAAAACCATTGACACAACTATAAATTTCAACTGGAGTTCCTAGGCAGAAACGGATTGAACTCCGGAGTGAACAAGGGGTCTAAAGTAAACATTATGTGTCCAGAAAGAGTGGTCAAAGCTCTACATTTCATTATGCAAACGAAATAGCGAACAAAACTCCTTATCATATGTCCAAAATGAGGGGTCAAAACGATGGCACATATTTACTAACCAAGATATAGGGAGCACCGCCACCCGAGGGGGTGGGGGTGAGTTGCAATATTCAGTTCAATCATCGTATACTTATATACGTGTATACAGCGTTCCTGTAAACTACCAGTATCAATGTTAAACTCGTACGTACGTCACAATGGCATGGTTGGTGCCATTCTTTATTTCCAATACATACAGTATAAATATCATTTCTGCATTGCTGATATTAGATAGGATATGATGTTCTTTATTGTTATGACTTGAGCATATATTCAAAATGTTATACATACTTACAAATGACACCTGGGCCACTGGGCCTACATGTCACCAGGTTAATCAAGAAAGTAACTATATACAAATTCATAAACAATGCTATCAGATACAAAGGTTAACTATAAAGTACAAAATCCTGACAAAATATTAGCAAAATAAACCCTGTTTTTTATATTGTTAGTATGGACAGTAAGTTTCGTAATAATGATCTTACAATACAATACAATACAATACAATACAATACAATACAATACAATACAATACAATACAATACAATACAACTCACAATAGAATAGAATAGAATAGAATAGAATAGAATAAGAATGTAGGCGATAGATCAACAATACATGAAAATCTGACATATACATTTAATAAAACACGCTACATCTTATTTTTAGGAAAGCATATGTGTACTATGGACCAAATCATTGTATGCATATCTTATATCAATATAATGCTTATATCATTGTATGCATTGCTGATATCAAAAGAATGTTTATATCATTGTATACATATCTTATATCAGTATTGAATGTGCTTATATCATTGCATGCATTGCTGACACCATTATTTCAATGCATGTAGTGCTTATATCAATGCATGTAGTGCTTATATCATTGCATGTAGTGCTTATATCATTGCATCTAGTGCTTATATAATTGCATATAGTGGTTATATCATTGCATGTTGTGGTTATATCATTGCATGTTGTGCTTATATCATTGCATGTTGTGCTTATATCATTGCATGTTGTGCTTATATATACGTAAGCATTGCTTATATCTATCTGCGCATTGGTTATATCAATAAATAAAGTGCTTATACCAATGTATACAATGTTAATATAGTTGTATGGTGTGTGTACTGATAACTATACCACATGTACGGTGCGCTTTTATATCAATATTAAGAGAGTGTTAGTGTGTTGTGGTTCAAATGTCCTCCGACATTTTTTTTTATTCAGCAAAACAATATTTGAATTGGATCCATCTGAATATTTATTTTCAGTACTAATATTGAATAAGTCAACGTTTTATCTTTTATCTAATCTTGTATACACTGAAAGGATAAAGACAAGCCGGATATATTACACAGCTACATTATCATTCCCTAAATTAAGCGATATTTACAGTTTTTCCAGTATATATGTAAAGATATTACATTAGTGATTTCTGTCAATAATAATGATAATATTGACACATTTCTTAAAATCAATAAAAAACAGCAATACTATTTGATTAAGAAATAATTTTGCACTTTTCATAAGTTTTTTAATAAATGATTTATGTCAATACCGTTTTGTTTTACAGGTTATAAATCATGGTGAAGTTTACTCGTATCATGATGATATTGCAAGGATCGTTCAGTGGTTACAGAAATCATCCAAGTTGGTAGGCTACTGTGTGTGTAAGAAAATAAAAAGCTAGATTATTTATTAAATGGACTATAATACTCATATTTGACCGTCTCGTCCTGTACACATGTATCAATATTATTTATTGAGTTTTTTTTTATATATCTAACGTATAATTAATTTATTCACTACAAAACGTAGTGTGGGTAGGGGGTCGTCAAGATAAAACATGCATTAAATCATATATTGAACAAAATGAGCAGAAAAATCCTGCTGGGACATGAGTATAAAACAATTAACAAGCTATATTATCACACCTATATAGCGGTAGAGCAGGAGGAGAATGTGTGTCAAGAGCGCTCCATCGCCTCCGCCCACCCAATGCTTTAGATTTGGTTGTTGTCTGGTGTCTAGCGTAGCTTTCAACAATGTTAAACAAAAGTTATAACACGACAGTGTCTACTTTAGGCAGTATTCTGAGCGCTGCCACACTGGAGTATCATGCCACGGACACATGGTATGATACCCCTACAAGTCACATCATACTGACACCGGGCCGACCAGACAAAGAACTATCCTCTAAATGCTGAGCGCTAAGCGAGGAAGCTTCTGTTACCAGTTTTCATGTCTTTGGTATACCCCGGCCGGGGATCGAACCCACAAACTTCCGTGTACAAGGAGAACGCTCTACCATTAAACCATCGCTGATTTTAGATGCTCTAAAAGAGATCAACAAAGAGTCCGCTGTCCTACACGTACTTTCAAAGTAATGGTAGGGCTGGGAGCTGACTGATAAGTTCTTCTCAGATCCTTAACGGACAGAAGCGCTTGATATTCGTCCTTTACCCCCGTCTTGATGCGTCCTACAGTAAGATTGCCTTGCTGTTCTGACTTTGGAGAGTCGCCTAAATGATCTGAGCATACTTGTGTGTGTAATTCATATGGACAATGTACCGATAATGCATACTTGTGTGTGTAAATACATATGGATAATGTAGCGGTAATGCATACTTGTGTGTGTAAATACATATAGATAATGTAGCGATAATGCATACTTGTGTGTGTTATACAAACGGATAATGTAGCGGTAATGCATACTTGTGTGTGTAATACATATGGATAATGTAGCGATAATGCATACTTGTGTGTGTAAAACATACGGATAATGTAGCGATAATGCATACTTGTGTGTGTGTAATACATATGGATAATGTAGCGATAATTCATACTTGTGTGTGTGTAATACATACGGATAAGGTAGCGATAATGCATACTTATGTGTGTAATACATATGGATAATGTAGCGATAATGAATACTTGTGTGTGTAATACATATGAATAATGTAGCGATAATGCATACTTGTGTGTGTTATACCAACGGATAATGTAGCAATAATGCATACTTGTGTGTGTAATACATATGGATAATATAGCGATAATGCATACTTGTATGTGTTATACAAACGGATAATGTAGCGATAATGCATACGTGTGTGTGTAATACATATGGATAATTTAGCGATAATGCATACTTGTATGTGTGTAATACATACGGATAAGGTAGCGATAATGCATACTTATGTGTGTAATACATATGGATAATGTAGCGATAATGAATACTTGTGTGTGTAATACATATGAATAATGTAGCGATAATGCATACTTGTGTGTGTAAATACATATAGATAATGTAGCAATAAAGCATATTTGTGTGTGTAATACATATGGATAATGTACCGATAATGCATACTTGTGTGTGTTATACAAACGGATAATGTACCGATAATGCATACTTGTGTGTGATAAAATACGGATAATGTAGCGATAATGCATACTTTTGTGTTTAATATATACGGATAATGTAGCGATAATGCATACTTGTGTGTTTAATACATACGGATAATGTACCGATAATACATATTTGTGTGTGAAATACATACGGATAATGTAGCGAAAATGCATACTTGTGTGTGTGTGTAATACATACGGATAATGTAGCAATAATGCATACTTGCGTTTGTAATACATTTAAATAATGTAGCGAAAATGCATACTTGTGTGTGTAATACATATGGATAATGTAGCGATAATGCATACTTGTGTATTTGAAATACATACGGATAATGTAGTGATAATGCATACTTGTGTGTGTGTAATACATACAAATAATGTAGCGAAAATGCATACTTGTGTGTGTAATACATATGGATAATGTAGCAATAATGCATACTTGTGTGTGTGTAATACATACGGATAATGTAGCGATAATGCATACGTGTGTGTGTGTAATACATACAAATAATGTAGCGAAAATGCATACTTGTGTGTGTAATACATACGGATAATGTACCGATAATGCATACTTGTGTGAGTGTGTGTGTAATACATACGGATAATGTAGCAATAATGCATCTTTGCCAATTACTGTTCTAAATGACATGTTGGCCACTTAACATTCCCAGTGACATGTTTGCCAATTACCATTCCCAGTGACATGTTTATCACTTACTATTCCAGTGATGTATTTGCCACTTACCATTCCTTTTGACATGTTTGCCAAATACCACTCCCAGTGACATGTTTGCCAATTACCATTCCCAGTGACATGTTTACCGCTTACCATTCCCAGTTACATGTTTGCCAATTACAACGCCCAGTGACATGTTTGCCACTTACTATTCCTATTGACGTGTTTGCCAATTGACGTTCCCAATGACATGTTTGCCACTTCCCATTCCTTTGGACATGTTTTCAAATTACCATTCCCAGTGCCATGTTTGCCACTCCTAGTGAAATGTTTGCCAATTAACATTCCCGGTGACATGTTTGCATCTTACCATTCATAGTGACCTGTTTGTCAATTACAATTCCTAGAAACATGTTTGCCAATTAACGTTCCCAGTGACATGTTTGCCATTTACCATTCCTAGTGACATGTTTGCCAATTACCATTCCCAGTGACATGTTTGCCACTTACCAGTCCCATTGACATGTTTACCACCTACCATTCCCAATGACATATTTGCAACTTACCGTTTTCAGTGACATGTTTACCAGTTACCGTTCCCAGTGAAATGTTTGCAATTTACCAACTACCGTTCCCAATGACATGTTTATCAATAACCGTTTCCAGTGACATGTTTGCCAAATACCTTTTCAAGGCTCCAACCCCTGCTTTCGCGTATCGTGTTCTTATATCAGCATTTTAGGGTTAAATATAAATTGGCTGAAGCACATGCATTCTTTTGCAGTAAGTGTCGTTTTACGAATTTTATTTAATATTATATACAAGGCATGTGTATTTATATGTGAGAGAAAAAATGTGTTACGTGTAATTGCATGTACAGTCAAATCTGTGTAAGCGGTCACATCTATTAAGCAGCCACCTTCTCTTAAGCGACCATATTTTCTATTTCCCATTTCCATGCTTTTAGAGTAAATTAACCTGTATTAAGTAACCACCTGTCTTAAAATGCCACTTTTGCTCCTTCCCTTGACTGGCTGCTAAAGACAGGTTTGACTGTTTTAAGTGTATGAATTGGATTGTGGTGATTGAAAAAAACCTTATATTTTACTTACACAATACGTGTCGGAAATCCCATTGCACGTAATAAATCTTGTAGTCAGAATTCGTGATTCAATTCAACAAATCAAGTCTTTTTGTAATTAAATGAAGTAGATAGCAGATTAGTATACTAAATACTGTGATTCGCTTAATGTTCACTGCATATATTGATACATGGAATGCTTGCAATAGCATGTGCGCTGTATATTAATATAAAAATATAGGCATTGCCTACATGCAAACATGTCATATATTGGAATACACACGTATAATGATAATGGTGTTCTGTATATTCTAATGTAAGCACTTCCAGTAAATATTGCCCGCAGCGTCAGGCATTATTTCCTTCCAATCGTACATACGTGACGTTCCCAACTACATATAATCGCCTACACATACACTGTTCAACATACGCTTTACAATGTTACATGATTTGTCCAATTAGTGTTACAAAGTACTAAGAGTATATGAATTAAGAGAGCACTTGGTAACTTTTTTTTGGAAAAAGATTCACTAAAATGGGACAAAAATACGTATATATTGCATAGAACATAATGCATCTGAAACGTTTTAAACTGAATCTAACTTTTTTTGTATAAACAGCATATGCATGCAAATCTGCCTTTGATGAATGTGTCTGGTCACAAACATGATAAAAGCAGCTAAAACATTTGAGCAACACTATCACAGCTGTATGATCTGTACAAAACCTTATAGCACTGTAACATATAATAACCTACTCTCCAGAAATGGTTAAAAAGCATGGTTTAGAGACAAATGTTTTATACAAGGGTATTACATATCGAAACACGGTAAGTCGTAATAGATTCCTGGTAAGATTACATAGTTTTACTTTACAGAAATGGTAAAAACACGGTTAACATACAAATGTTTTATACACGGGTATTACATATCGGAACACGGTAAGTCGTAATAGATTCCTGGTAAGATTACATAGTTTTACCTTACAGAAATGGTAAAAACACGATTAACATACAAATGTTTTATACACGGGTATTACATATCGGAACACGGTAAGAAGTAATGGCGTCTAGGAACCGTACATAGCATCAATCCGTCTAAATAACAAATTACCAAATACAAAATATTGATAGATCAATATCAATATATAAAAAAACTATTTCTTATCATGTGCAATCATCAATTACTGTCATAATACAACAAGCAGCCACAAACACCCACCCTATACCCCGAACAATCCACAAGTGTATCTCCCCACATATATAATGTATACATATAAAAATATATATACACACACTATCTATTAAACTGTCTATTAAACGTGATATACATATATCACGTTTAATAGTCAGTAAGGCAATGAATCGGCTTAATATCATAAATAAGCTGATGTTCATTTTAAAACAATAAATTTCAAAAGACTTAAAATCAAGCACCAACAAGTATATTACTAAAGCAAACAGTAATATTTATAAGAAATGTGAACATTATTTTATAAAATGAAAAACAAGTTTAATACAAAACAAAGCATATCAAAACACAAGATCTAATCGAATCAACAAAAGCTAAAAGATACATGCACAATCTGCTAATCGTTTGTTTAGAAACAATGTACATCAAAGTAAAGTGAAGATAGAAATCAATGAAAGCGTTGCAATAAAGTGCAGTGCTAGTAATCGATATACAGTAAAAACTGTGATCTGCTTACATGTTCAGTCCGTATATGTATGTAAATGCCAGTTTCCGTATACAGTTTCATATCCATTGATCAGTAACCAGTTTTCATATTCCGTTTTACACTGCATTCATCATGTATTGACATATAGCTGCATTGATCATTCCGTCATTGGGGTCGGGAGTAACAGCGGCTCGTATTTCCGATACTTCAAGATCAACTCGGGACGGCGGTTTTTGAGTTAAAAAAATTGCTTCAAATTATATTGTATCAATGCGGATGTTCACTAGAAAGCTCTTTACCAGCAGTATATTGATGTCAATTCCCAAAAGAAATTTCTTTATCGATGGAAAAAAGATTTTTACATGTGAAGTATATGTAGATACGTTATATGATAGCTATGTGATTGTCGTGGGATAATACGGTGAGTGTTGGCGGTGTGGTGTATGGTGTATACGGTATAGTTATGTAATAGTGGTAAAACAGCTATGTGATAGGGTACGTGCTAGCGATGTGATGTATACGGTATAGCTATGTAATAGTGGTAAAACAGCTATGTGATAGGGTACGTGCTAGCGATGTGATGTATACGGTATAGCTATGTAATAGTGGTAAAACAGCTATGTGATAGGGTACGTGCTAGCGATGTGATGTATACGGTATAGTTATGTAATAGTGGTAAAACAGCTATGTGATAGGGTACGTGTTAGCGGCGTGATATATACGGTATAGTTCTGTAAAAGTGGTAAAACAGCTATGTGATAGGGTAAGTGTTAGCAGCGTGATGTATACGGTATTGTTATGTAATAGTGGTAAAACAGCTATGTAATAGGGTAAGTGTTAGCGGCGTGATGTATACGGTATAGTTATGTAATAGTGGTAAAACAGCTATGTGATAGGGTACGTGCTAGCGATGTGATGTATACGGTATAGCTATGTAATAGTGGTAAAACAGCTATGTGATAGGGTACGTGCTAGCGATGTGATGTATACGGTATAGTTCTGTAATAGTGGTAAAACAGCTATGTGATAGGGTACGTGCTATCGATGTGATGTATACGGTATAGTTATGTAATAGTGGGAAAACAGCTATGTGATATGGTAAGTGTTAGCGGTGTGATGTATACGGTATAGCTATGTAATAGTGGTAAAACTGCTATGTGATAGGGTACGTGCTAGCGGCGTTATGTATACGGTATAGCTATGTTATAGTGATAAAACAGCTATGTGATAGGGTACGTGCTAGCGATGTGATGTATACGGTATAGTTCTGTAATAGTGGTAAAACAGCTATGTGATAGGGTACGTGCTATCGATGTGATGTATACGGTATAGTTATGTAATAGTGGGAAAACAGCTATGTGATATGGTAAGTGTTAGCGGTGTGATGTATACGGTATAGCTATGTAATAGTGGTAAAACTGCTATGTGATAGGGTACGTGCTAGCGGCGTTATGTATACGGTATAGCTATGTAATAGTGGTAAAACTGCTATGTGATAGGGTACGTTCTAGCGGCGTGATGTATACGGTATAGCTATGTAATAGTGGTAAAACAGCTATGTGATAGGGTACGTGCTAGCGGCGTGATGTATACGGTATAGCTATGTAAAAGTGGTAAAACAGCTATGTGATAGGGTACGTGCTAGCGGCGTGATGTATACGGTATTGTTATGTAATAGTGATAAAACAGCTATGTGATAGGGTACGTGCTAGCGATGTAATGTATACGGTATAGTCATGTAATAGTGGTAAAACAGCTATGTGATAGGGTACGTGCTAGCGATGTAATGTATACGGTATAGTTATGTAATAGTGGTAAAACAGCTATGTGATAGGGTACGTGCTAGCGATGTGATGTATACGGTATAGTTCTGTAATAGTTGTAAAACAGCTATGTGATAGGGTATGTGTTAGTGGCGTTATGTATACGGTATAGCTATGTAATAGTGGTAAAACTGCTATGTGATAGGGTACATGCTAGCGGCGTTATGTATACGGTATAGCTATGTTATAGTGATAAAACAGCCATGTGATAGGGTAAGTGTTAGCTGCGTGAACTATATAGTATAGCTATGTAATAGTGGTAAACAGCTATGTGATAAGGTAAGTGTTAGCGGCGTGATGTATACGGTATAGTTATGTAATAGTGGCAAAACAGCTATGTAATATGGTAAGTGTTAGCGGCGTTATGTATACGGTATAGCTATGTTATAGTGATAAAACAGCCATTTGAGGGGAAGTGTTAGCTGCGTGAACTATATAGTATAGCTATGTAATAGTGGTAAACAGCTTTGTGATAAGGTAAGTGTTAGCGGCGTTATGTATACGGTATAGTTATGTAATAGTGGTAAAACAGCTATGTGATATGGTAAGTGTTAGCGGTGTGATGTATACGGTATAGCTATGCAATAGTTGTAAAACAGCTATGTGATAGGGTACGTGTTAGCGATGTGATGTATACGGTTTAGCTACGTAACAGTGGTAAACAGCAATGTGATAGGATAAGTTTTAGCGGTGTGATGTATACGGTATAGCTATGTAATAGTGGTAAAACAGCTATATTATAGGGTAAGCGTTAGCGATGCGATGAATATGGAATAGCTATGTAAAAGTGGTAAAACAGCTATATTATAGGGTAAGTGTTAGCGATGTGATGTTTATGGAATAGCTATGTAATAGTGGTTAAACAGCTATATTATAGGATAAGTGTTAGCGATGTGATGTATATGGTATAGCTATGTGATATTTGTAATATTGCAACAGCTATGTTATAAGGTGAGTAATAGCGATGTGATGTATATAGTATAGCTATGCGATAGTTATAAAATTGCAACAGCTATGTGATAGAGTGAGTTTAAGTGGTGTGATGTTTATGTTTTAATAATGTGATATTTGTTTGATTGCAACAGCTTTTTGATAAGTTGTGTTAAGGGGAATGTTAGCGATGTGATGTATATGGTATAGTTATGTTAGAGTGGTAAAATTGAAACAGCTATGTGATAAATGTGAGAGAGGACGATGAGTGTTAGCATGAGATGTGATTGTGATATATACATGATATGTATGCGATATCCATGTGACAAGGAAACGATAGTTGTATAATAGTATGCATGTGACGAGATTGTGATAAATATATGTAGTTATGTGATATATGTGTTGTATTTTCATTTATTTTATTTGGTTATTCTCTAAATTCTCACATGTCTATCTCGTTACATATACATGTATTAATCTTTAAAACAGTCTACGAAATGCACTACGTGTTTAAGTGCCACCAAATTCAATACTGCTCAAGTAAGCATCTTTAAAATGTGACATCAGTTATTTAAAATATGACGAAATCGAGAAGTCTACGCGAAATATCTATAACTAGTTTGGAATATTTAAAATAAGTGTTTGGAGATTGTAATGCTTACAGGCAAATGGAGAAAAATCTGTGATAATATTAACAGAAATCTCTGGTTTCAAAAATTAATCTTCAATATTATCTGGCGAATACGTTAAATGACAGTTTTGAATTGTTGAACTGCAAAAATAATAATGGAAATCATTGACCATTTAAATAAAACAAATAGGAACATGCCTATTATTGTCCATTATTATACAGGTGAGGATATATTCCAGCTGTGAAAGACAACTTTTCATACACAGTTTACTTGAACAAAAAAACACAACAATAGAAATAGTCATCTTTCGCTCTGTCTGTCTGTCTGTCTGTCTGTCTGTCTGTCTGTCTGTCTGTCTGTCTGTCTGTCTGTCTGTCTGTCTGTCTGTCTGATAAATTACACCATTTGTATCGATATATTGAATGAAGTACAAACTTATTCACCTAGTGAAATAGCATCACCTTAACGCACTCTTAAACGAGTTTTGCACATATCCGAACCAAACCCATTGATATTTTATATATTGTTAATAATGTTGATAGTGTCCATGTCAACACGATGTAATTCTGTTTTTTTTGTTGTATCACGATATTGAAATATTCAATGGAAGTCATTAAGGAGAACAAAACATTATATTGAACATACTTTTGAGAGTAGTTTATTTTCTTATTGATACGTATGGGTTTCGTTTATAATTATGTATCTTTGCTTGATTATGGAAAAATATCAGATTCGGAACTTATTTGAGTTTCTATAGGGATCGTTGTCTCGGAAGAACCAGTTTTGAGTTTTTGAAAGGTCATTAGGTCGTGTTTAAGATCAAACCCACAACCTCTAGCGCTACCACCCTATCCACTACACCACCGACCCGCTCAATGGGTAAAGATCATGACTAAGTGATTATCTCTAATCATTATTAGCCATTTCTTTATCATATAGTCGTATACTAATTTGACTAACATCCTTAAAAACCTAACAAAATAAGTAGGAAGTAGGGAAACCAGGAAAAGAACTGTACGTTCTGTGTTAGAACATGAATTTCATTTTATGTTTGACTGACAAATGTATAACGATTTTAAGAAAAAAAAACATACATTAAACCTTATTTTATAAAGCATTGTAGCATGTTTAAAACTACTGTATACATTTGTTCAAGTCTGAAAGTTGACGAGAAATCGTCCAATGTATAAATTTAAATCTTCTGAATTAAGGAAAAACACACTTTAATTTAAAAAGTAATTATTTGGTAAATCTGCTGTTTTGTTATGTACAGGTTCATCTTTAATATTTAAAAAAAATGTGTTATTATAAAATTCTTACTCGAGATATTTCTTCTCTCAAGTTCTTATTGGTAAATATTATCGATATAATTTTGTGAAAACATTCTCATTTTGAAATTTTTGTTTGAACGAAATTTTAATTACACTGATTTCCGTCATTGCATATTAAAAAAAATCCATAAAAATATGTTTGGTTATATTGACTTGTTTTAATCATAAGTCATAATGACTCGTGGTAAAATAATGATCATACTTTTTACGGTTTACATTTGATTGTCTCGACCCCACTAGACCTATTATACGAGGAAATCAACTCTTCTTCTATATCCGATTCAGTAATTGATTGTTTTACATGTGCTTCTTCTTTCAATACATGTTGCATTCTGTGACTAACTCATAGTTACATCATAGCGTCAGGAATATTTTTATTTATTACGTTTAATGGAGCAGCTTTTGTTTCAACAAACGCACTACAAACGGCAACGGAACCTTTGTTCTCGTGTATCACAGAGACGGCGGGTTTGATGTATCGACATCAAACAATTTTGTATTGACATGCCTGGGACCATTCAATGAGCTATCGATAGGAATAGATTAAGACAATAATGCCTGTTTTTATCGAACTAGTTCTGAAACAGACGACTAGGGTTGGACTAGACGTTTGATGTGCTGTTATACGAACATGTCGAATTAATTTAATTGTTTTTGAAAGTCATAATGTATTTTTTTTTCAAAGGAGTTGCTAAGGGCCATTCTTTTTGAACTTGCTTTTAAAATATGGATGTAGCGTGCTTACGAACTTGTAATTTTATTGAGAGAGAATTTAAGAAAATAAAGATCATATAGAGAAATAAATAGTAAAATAAAGAAAATGAAGATGAGAGAGAAACAGAGAGAGAGAGAGAGAGAGAGAGAGAGAGAGAGAGAGAGAGAGAGAGGCGCACGCACGCACGCACGCACGCACGCATACCATTTTACTATAATTAGTTTACTACAGCTATATCTCCCCAGGCCTCCTCCGAGTTTTGGTCTCGCTGAGATGAGACTTAAAAGTGTTTACTTGCCTGATGTATTCGATTTAAATTCGGTTAAATTGTTTGATAATTTCGAAATATCACAATTAATGTAATCAATTTTCTTCCCACAGTAAATGTGGTTTCTACATAACGTTCTCAATTACGCATTAATTCGCTTTTGAATATTTAGAAATGCCTTTTTATTGCTCTGTTTGTTCACGAGGCAGACATAAAGCCGTAATGTGATTTATCTGGAGCTAAAAATTGAGTGTTAGTATCTAACTCAGTGTTAGAGCGCCGGGCCCAGAATCGGAGGGTCATGGGTTCGATCCATGTGTGTTGTCCTTGAGCAAGACACCTTTTCTACATATGCTAAGTACTGGTTCTAACTAGGAATACTGAGTTTAAACTAAGTTTTAATTGAAATATAATTATACTTGAGTATGCGTATACTGATGATTATGCTGCATGTCATATCGTACCAATAAGTACAGAGGTGTAATCACTGTAATTTTGCGTGGTGATTTAATTGTGTAATGATTTCAAGTAAAACATAAGAGAAACTGAAAACAAAATTTGGTTGTGGAGGATTTCAGTTTGATAAGCTTTGTTCAATACGTGAAACCGGCCCTGAGCTTTGAGCCATACAAATACATCACTGGATTTAGTAGGCACTGCTCGTTACTCAGTCACTTTTCACAGACCCTTATTGGCTGTCAGAAATTTCTAAATACATATATACTTGTCATGAAATATTTATCTATCAAAAAGTTCCAAACAAAACACAACACTTTAAGTTAATAACAGTCAAACCTGTGTTAGTGATCACCTCTTTTAAGCAACCACTTGTATTAAGCAGCCCATTTACTATTTCCTATTTCTATGCGTTCAGTGCAGATTGACTTTTATTAAGCAACAATCTGTCTTAAGAGGCCACTTTTACACCTACCAATGACTGGCTGCTTAAGACAGAGTTGACTGTACATATAATTTAATACTAAATTGCATTGAATTCAACATTTAATTACATTAAATTCACAAACAGTTATACCGCGTAGTGTAATCCTCATCAGCACATTGCCGTTAACATGTACACAGTTTTTAACCATTAATATTTTTCTTTGTTTTAAAGTGTCTGATCATGGGCATGCTTTTAATTTCAGATGTGAGTATGGAGTTTGTTTTATTTGAGGTGCATATAAATTGTGTTTTATGGTCTCTCACATTTCTAGTTTAAAAGGTTTGCATTAGTGTAAGGTTCTTTATGTCACATAGTATGTCTCATGTAAAGTGAGATCTTATTTAACCCAAAAACAAACAATTCCTCTTAACTCTTATACCATGGAAAAGCTCAGACACAAGGCATCATTCTTTACTTGACAAGTGGTTTCCATATTTACTTAGACGAACAGTTCATTATAATGCCATTTCATTAAATCAAATCGTGGTTTGGCGAGAAGATTTATATTTCTTGACGTATGTTTTCGAAAAGAAATACTGGATTATGTACAATGATTTAAACAGAACAATTGTGTATCTAGTTCCGATATTTTCATCGATGCTTTAATTGTCCAATCAAGTCAGCAAATTAAATTTGAGTAATTAATTCACATGTTTGACTAGCAATTGATTATAACCCAAGTTCCTATTTTTGTACGTGATACTAGTACACTCGGGGACTTTAAAACCCCACCATTTACAGGTACTTTTAGTGCAGAAAATGTAATCCGATATTGACGCCGGTGAATTTTCCCTTTTGGGGTAGCTTTGAAAAATGAAAAAAATGCATGAAATATTGAAGTCTCAGTCATGAAGTAGACAGAAATGGCACTCTTAACGTATATAAACTTTTTTTGAAATCGGATGTAATTTTCTGCACTAAAATTACATGTACTTAAGTGGTGCGTTTTCAAGTCCCTGAGTGTAATATGTTCGCACTCTCACTTTACAAGTTCGATACATGATTTACAATGTTGTCACTCCAGCCTTTTGGTCTGTAGTACGGACCTAGATCTTCCGATTGAGTACTTTAAATAGCAATGTTGGGAAAGCCGCTTTAGAGCACGTTGATTGGTCAGTTGCTTCAACTGAAAGTTTGAATGACATAACAGTTTAGTAAGCGTTGGTTGCTATGAATTGTGGGACAGGCATAGAATTTCCTACTTTTTCATTGATGGTTAACAGACCTGATTCGTTAGATATCAGGTTACAGGTTTGCATAAATTCATAAATTCACGTACATTTTATCAAAAATATATCAACTTATACATTATCATGGTACATAGTGGCTAACTAATGCACAGCGTTTGATAACGTCGGGCCTTTGCAATATTGGTTCCGGAATCATACTGTCTCCTTGTCCTGTGGAATGGATTATGGACATTAAGCATATAATTTATATGTCTAGATATATTACTAAAGGTATTGGTTGCGTCATCTGGGGTCGTATTCAGTAACCATTTCTTGGAATAGTCTTAGACTTCTGTTTGAAAATCCAAATTTCAACCACAGAACGATAGAATACTTGTCTGAGTTTAACTAGATGTTGACATCTGTTTGCAAATTTGGTTTCAAAAAATGGTTTATACCGCCCCTGGTATATGTGAAGAAATACAAAGCTTCACTTCCTCTCGTAGAAATGTAAAAGCAATGTCGCACTGGAAATGGGTGACAATCGTAACAACCAGTCAGACGGCTGCATTTTAAACGAAGGTTTTATACATATATATAGTCATTGTATCTAGTTTCGAAATTCTATCATCCTCGGTGCTTTGTTTTGCAAATATTTTGGTTAATATTTATATTATACATATTAAGATGCTGATAAAATATTTTTCATCGTTTTCCCTCCAATCTGGTATAAATACATGTATTTTCAAATGTCTATCAAATAGACGCTTCAATTCTTCATTTGACCACCCGTCCATCAAACGAATACCATAACAACTGTATAATACTCTATATTAACGCTTAACTACTTAAACGACGGCTAGTTTATATATAACAGTTGACAACAGACATTTGCATAACTATTTTCAAAATTATATCACTTCTAAAACCTTAATTTATCATTTCAGAAAAAAATGCAACTATGGTCTGGGGGGTTAAGTGTCGCCTCGCATGCGGATGGTCATAGGTCCGATCCCCGGCCTGATGATACAAAGGACTTAAACATGGAACTAGAAGCTACCTCGCTGGGCGTTCAGTCTTTGGAGGATAGTTCTAGATCTGGTCGGTTCGGTGTCGTCAGTATAATGTGACTGGGTGGGTGGGGTATCATACCATGTGTCTGTGGCACTGTAGCAGCGCTCAGAATACCACTCCCTCAAGTAGACACCGTCGCCATATAATTTAAAAGTTGTTAAAAACGACCCACCATACAACATTATTTCAAGAAATCCTAAAATTGCTGGATTGACGCTTGTCTTAACGTACATGCAGATAACTCATGTACAACGTTTGGCATCAAGCCTTTGCATAGCTAATTCCGAAATTCAATCATCTCCTTGTTTTCTGTTTAATGCTGCTTTACTTAGAAATCACCGATCAGGTCGCTACATTGCATATATGCATGCACTTACAAAATTACACAATGACTTATGTATTCTGAACACACACTAAACTGCTTTACTTGAATCCAGTTTTCTATTATATTGGTTTTACAATTATCGAGGCACACTCTTTTATGCTTGAGATCAGAGGAATAAAATAAAAGCAAAAGCATGTCTTGTAACCCAGTTTCTCGTTTTTTGCCACATGCAATATTTAATTTCACACTTAGAATTCACTTGTTTAGGAACGGTATGATTAGAGTGCTTTTGTGATAAAACAAACATAGATTGTTGTTCATGTTCCTTATTTAGTGTGAATTTAAAAGTTAACGAGTTTGAAACAAACTGGTTGATGCTAATTTTTTTAAAACAAATACTTGTTTTAATATAATTCTAACCATACTGACAGCACGAGCAAATGAGTGGCAGATTTAGGCTGTAAGTATTGTTTGAACTATCACCTTCCTATATATGTAATGGTGCAATACTAGTTTTCTTTAATTCATATGACAGGTAAACTTAAAATAAAAGGATATATGCTCAACCTAAAACATAACAGGCAAAAACACAGCCACCGATGCATTGTAAACATAATCAACACACACACATGAGAGTTTAGATAAGCTGTGTTTTGATTCAACAAAAAATTGTGAAGCTCATCATGTAAATCTAACAACATTCAGCAACTCTAAAGTTATGGAGTGTCCACTCTTCTAATAGCAAAATAAGTTTACAACTCTATACTTTAACACTTCTCTGTTTCTGATTGTTCTAAGGCACTGTGCCAAAACCATTTATCTCAAGCCGCTGACGTCGCCGGTTCGGGCCGAGCTGGATGCAAAGATATGTGAGAAAGTTTGTCATCTAGTTACCACTACCCATAAAACTGACTAACATATATAATCTGTAATGTGCGTTAACCCATTACTTCATAAAGACGCCTTTGGACACTTCTAATATTGAAAGCATTTATTCACCAAGTATCAGCAATGGGTGAACTATGTTTATATCAACTGACAGAGTGGAAAACAGTGCAGGAAGTGTTCAGATTGCTCGTTACGAGCAATCTGAACTCTTCCTGCACTGTTTTCAAAGGCCTTCTGTGATTGGTGCGGTAAACGCGTATCTATGGAGTAAAGGGTTAACGATAACGTAAATAAGCCAATGCGATATTTTATAGTATTCATAAAAAAACATAAATACAGTCAAACATGTGGAAGCGGTAAGCTCTATTAAGCAACCACATGTCTTTAGCAACAATAGTGTATATTTCTCATTTGTATGCTTTCAGAGTAAATTGACCTGCATTAAGCAACAATCTGTCTTAAAAGGTCACTATTGCTCCTTCCCTTGACTGATTGCTTAAGACAGGTTTGACTGTATTAAGAAAAATTGAACTTGTAAAACTTTTCTAAGATGTAAAGTTATCTGAACAAGTACATATATCTAACAACACAGCTCTTGTATAATTTCAGACCATTAAAGCGTTTAATAAAACGGTAATTGACATTGCAAGAGCGTCACTTTACGGTATCATTACTAAAAATCAAACTCTGTAAAAAATAGCACAGATGTAATAGGAAAATTGTGAATAAATATGACACAAGGGTTGTATTATTGAGATACGCAGAGATATGAAGTTTGTATCAAAGAACAAGTATATCGTGATGTGGTTGCATAAGTGGATGTTCAAATGGTACAGCAGTCACGAATGTATAAACATGCGTTGTACATCCCAGTTTAACAATACTACGGTTAAAATATGGCTGGTTGCTGAGTAGGTGTACTTAGGCTTATTTATTTTAGCTCGATGGCGAAAACAGTTTAAATTTTATATGAACATCTCTCGAGTTTGCTTCTTGGGAGGAGCCAGCACTGAGTGTGTTTTGAGAGCTGGGGATCGAACCCGAAACATCTGACGTCAGCGGCCAACACTGTATCCGCTGAAGTACCATCCGACTTAAGGTATATTTATTGTCTTAGTTGATAGGCGATAGTTTAAATGTGCAGAAATATGGACATGTACAAAACACAAACACACAAAAATCAACACAAAATAGAGTAAGGATTTAAAACAATGTATTAATTGTTAAAAAAGTGACCTGGCCGAGAATCGATTGTTGAAGTACACAACATGTTGTGTGTTTTTCAATGAAAACTATATATTAAGAGTAATATCTTCAATAACGGTCATGTATTATGTCGATTTATTAACTAGTTATTTAAATAAACTTAAAGTATTGTTATCCATTTTCTGCATTTAAGTTTGTTTGGTTTAATTCAATACGTATTTCTGTATGTTATGTTTTAGGATTCCCTCTAGTAAATATTTTTCATGTCTGTTATACCGAACTGCAAAATCATGGATTTCCCTTCAATTGCGTTAATCCAACTGTGACGTAATTCAATTTCTGTTGAAGCAAGTGACCACTCCGTGTGCTCGTGTGCCACTGCAATCTAACATTCATCAACTGGTGGAAATAAGACAGTTTTATCGTCCAGTAAATCATTGACATATGCAGTGATAGTATAATAAGAAACAGTGTGGAGGCGTCCAGCTATAGCATTGCTCAAGGTGCGCTTATAGAGATTTGTCAAACTCCAAGATGACGTACTTTTGTTAAACCGTCTTCCGTGGCCTATTGGTTAAGGCGTCCACCTCGGAAACGGGAGACCGAAGGTTCGAATCCCGGTGGAAGCACTTGGATTTTTTTCTGATGCGGCCGGTTGCTCACCCAGTAGCTAGTTAAATTGAGAGGTACCGAATGTCTAACAGCTTGACGCCTGAAGATGATAGTTTTCGGGAAATAACTGTGTACAGCATAAAGGTGTCTCATAAGCCCGTGTGGCTGGCTCTTACAACAGGGGTGACACTATAATAAACAGACACTTTACTTTACTTTTATAAATAGCAACAGTTTAACCGTTGGTATGTTTATATGCTGTTTAATATATACTTGATATTTGAAAAGAATTGAAGAAAATGCAAAACGTATGTAATTAGATATGTTGAATAATATTCTGATCCCAGTTTCACTTAATATCTCTGCCACATTTCAATTTTCACAGGTACCTTTATTTTATTAAGGGGGAATTGTTTTAAAGTACTAATTGCTCGTATTTTAAACTTGCTGTTTTTACCTGGTATTTTAGCTATGTTTTATTCTATATTTTTGTATTGAGTTAACAACTTTGATATATCGATGGGCAAGTGCAGTCATGCTAACCCACATATGATAGGGGCTTTGTGCTATCTGGCCATTTGGAGTTGCACAATGAGATGTAGAGATGATCAGCACGTATACTGTCTAATGATATGAAATAGCTTTGACAATAACGAGCTAATAATTTTGCTAACAAGATATTATTTTTTTACTATTGAAATTTGTTTTATGGTTTTAAGTCATTGCATTCTGAACGACTGCTAACATTTGGTTTTTCTACCGTTGTAAATGTAATGTTTTGCTTAGTGAACCTTTGACTATAATGAACATCTAGTGTTAGTTTCACGTTTGTTTGTCCGAAATAATTGAGGGAAGACACGTGTGAGCAGGGTTATACACAGAACCACGTGTGATATAGTGTACGTCCGATGGCGGAACGGCAAAGGACTAAACGGTCTCCAAACAGGCGGTGCTCGATGCCATGAAGTCGTGGTAGCTACTATTCGCTGTCTTATGAAGGAGGTATATTAAAATTCCTTAATTTTAAGTTATTACAAAGTCGTGTGTTGATAAAATATTCATATGAAATGAAAGCTTTATAAAAATAGAGATGTAGTGAATTTACTATAAAATTCATACGCGTGTTCAGTTAGTGAGACGAGATGTGTAACGTGTGATATGATGCAGAACATTTAGTTGTGATAATTGATATTAGTACAATTCACCATACCGAAGAAGGTGATGCAAGATATGCTACAAAACTTTGAACATTCAGTTGTGGTAGTTATTTATTAACGGAACTCCACATCCTCAAAAAAAAACGACAAAATCTTTTGGAATTAACTTAATATATTGAATTACCATTTATGCTTTTACCTTTTGACTACATATGTTTATTATTTTTTTTATGTATACTTTTTTGTTGTAAAATTCAATCTACACCCCTCTCGGCCATCCTATGACAATCTCAGCTTAATAATTCCCTCAACTCAATAATTTGAAATGCTGTAATTTTATTCACAATGAATATTTCGCGTGGTATCCTTATCAATGAGTGAATGTTGGTCCCGACTTCAATGATATGTTTTCATTAAGTTCAAGTGATCATTTAGAGAAATTAAGATGTATGAGTTGGGGAAAATCTCAGCTTGAGATGTTTAGTGAATCTGTCTCTGGTCCGTTAAGTACGGCACTTATTAAGATAAACCAGGTTTATACTCCCCTGTGACGTTTTTGTTACTGCCCATCTTTTTTTTTTTTTTTTTTTTTTTTTTTAACATTTATTCCACTTTTCATTTACATTATAAATACATAGTATAGCATAGTTGTAATCAAATAACAAATTATCATTATCTTTCTCGCTATAAAACATATCTCTTTCTCTCAGTCTTTCTCCAATTTACAAAAGGTGTAGATTTTTTTTTATTTTGTTACAGTTTTCTAGATATCATTGTTTTTCTAGTGGGAAATAAATGGTAAATGTGTTATACTTTGACTAGGTGAAATATATTACACAATGTTCTCCATATACGGTCTTGTGGTAGTAATTCACTAATATAATTGAAAATTGTCATGTGCCAGGGTCCAGATTCTGCGAGTGTCCTAACATTGTTATTAAAGATTATTTTTCATATTTTCATTACCAGGATAAAGTTATCCCTTTATATGTCGTATTAATTTAAATATTCAGAAGTTTATGCCACTGTGCTTTAAAGGTATCAATTTATCCGTTTTTTATTGCTATTTCTTTTAGTGATAAAAGTGTATATTTGAGTCTGTTTTTAAAAGCAACAGTGGAAAGTGTTCCATTCAGTCGTCTTGTAGAAAATATGTAATATTTTATCTCAAGAATAATTTGGATTTCTGTTTGTGACATGTTGTTTTTTATATTGGTATTAAATATAAAACATTTTTCATAAAATGAGCATTTTACATTAATAGCAGAGAACCAAGTTTTGAGTTTATTAAGGAATGTTTGTGTTGTTGGACATGTCCAAAACATGTGGACAAGGGTCTCTTCTTGGTTACAGGATGTACATAGAGGACTGTTAATAATTTTTAATGTATGTAGATATTTCTTATATGGTAGAATCCTATGATTTATTCTGGTTTGAAACCATTGTTGTTGTGCACTAAGATTGTTATTATAAGGTGACGCAAATATTTTGTCCCATGTTACTTCATCTATGACGTAGATCTGTTGCCATTTTAACTTTGATGTAGGTTCATCATTGTTATTATTAAGTATTGAGTATATGTCTTGACAACCTTTTTTAGATTTTGTAATATAATTATATGTTGGAGGTTGTATTGGTCTTAAACATTTTTATTTAAAGTCATATTGTTTTTATGTACAAACGATTTTATAGCATTTACTACTCCATTGTATTGTATAAAATTTGTTTTTACATTAAATATATTTTTAAATTCCGATTCTGAATAAAAGTCCCCAGTATTGTTTACGAAATCGTTGACAAATGTAAAAAAATGGTTTTCCTCCAATATGTATATTTTCATTAAAAAAGATGGGTGTTTGTAGTATATTATCTATATTTTGAGGTTTCTTTATTTTTATTAATGTGTGTAGTGACTTGAGTACATCTAACCAAAACGGATTTGAGATAGTTCTCATTATTTTCAAAATATAAGAGTCCCCAAAATCTATCAATTTTTTTAATGGTATATGCATTATATTTGCCCATTTTCCATCATTTAATATTAATCGTCTTATCCAGGAGACTTTTAAAGCTGCTATGAATGCATTAATGTTTATCATCTTAAGTCCTTCTTGGCTATACTCTTTAACAAGAACCGACTGTTTAATTTTAGATGGTCCATTCCAGATAAAACTGTAGAATAGACTATTAATGTGTTTTATAGTATTGAGGTTTGGGTTTGGAAGGGACATAAATAGGTGATTTAATATAGTTACTGCCCATCTTAATGTGTTTTGCTGTGATCGGTAAATAAAGGAGAGTACAAATATGAATGTAATCGACCGTTACGTTGTCTTAATATTCACGGGTTTCAGAGGAAACTTTATTCATTTATACCTACATGTATTACGTTTTACCAAATACCAAATTTATACTGATCCGTATGGCCATACCTGAAGCTGGACCAGACCATATCTGATACTAATGTAAAACTATTTGGACAACACTCGTCCGAAATACAGTCACATTATAAACAAATCGCTGTATTCTTCGTGCAGACACTATGGGTATGTTTAATAATATATGTTCTGTTTATGGACATGTTGACAAAATACCCTGATAATGCATACCATATTCGTTACAAATCAAGGTCCTGCTATTCAAGTTTCAGTACATGAAGGCAAATATGTTCAAAGTGTAAACAAAATAGAAAAAAACATATTTCATTAAAAGCCTTCCTAACACAAGTCTTTACAATGTGCGCTTGCTGCATGACAACGTTTCATAGTAACAGTCAACCTTTTCATGACCTATTTGAAACAGATAATTGTTGCTGTACTTCCCCAACTATCATAGTCTCCTGACGTAGCTTCTTGCCATCCTAGACTGAAACTGTATATGTCTGGACTAAACTTTGTACAACGGAAGCTTCGGATCTTCAATAGAACAGTGTCTACAAAGCATACCAAAATACTATGAAAAGATACTAGTATTCAAAGATTGGATTAGAATGGTTGAAGGACTTATATATGGACTAAACATGTCCTCTTGTACTGATGATTACATGTAATATAATTTGAAGGAAATGCACAATTTGCCTTATTTGGCATTTTGTCATAAAAAACCGTTGTTTATATTTACAAACTGAAATTAAACGATAACGTCATTAGGAGTCCAAACAAAATTCAATAATTCTTTGATTTATAACCACTATTGCAAATCAAATCGAAATCAAATTGAGATCTGTTGACTCAGTTGACACGACTCAAACTGTCTGTAATTTCAATCAGGAGTATAAATTTTAGTCTAATCGAGCGCGCAGGTCAAGTTTGGAAATCCCGTTTTTTCTGTATTGTATTGGCATCATTACAGCAATACGGGCTCAGTGATTATACCTAAGTATGGTATAAAAAGATGTGCCGCACATAAATATATATAAACTTATTTATTTTACTTCGATTGTGAAACAAATTATTACAACTTAGACAAATATTACGTTCAAAGACTTCCTAGGTATAACAATTACTAAGCATATGCGAAAAAAGTGCATTGCTTAAGGACAACACACATAGCCGTGACAGAGGATCGAACCCACGGCGCTCCGATCATGGGTTCGATGATCTACCACTGGACCACGTACTCTACACACACACATAATTAAGCATATACAGCATTTATGGATTTGGATAGACTGAAACTGTATAGTCTGAAATGAAATGGTTTTGATTATGTTTGTGAAAAACAAAATGTTGAAAATACAAACGTGTTTATAAACCAATATCATATTAGATTTGCAGATAAATTTTAAACAAAGGTGGGATGGAATGGTGGAGGGTAATGCAAAATTGAATTTAAGTTCTATATCATTATATCGTATGATTGTGAAAATGTTATTAAGCATATAGCCTTGGTTTTTCATTATGTTTTCATCAAAAGATGCCAATTGGTCAAATATCGATATATATGGTGTTGATATTATGTTTATGTCTTTGTATTTGAATGTATTCAAATGTATTTGAATGTAATAAAGTATTGAACTGAACTGAAACATCGTAGTCTTGCTGCTCCTAAACTTAGATCTAATATCACAACATATATCATTCTGATTAAGTCCTGCTGCTCCTAAACTTAGATCTAATATCACAACATACATCATTCTGATCAATACATAGACCTGTTAAATAAAATGCCAGCTCATTGATGTTGCTAGCACACTCATATAACCGATCATTATGTTCATGATCAGAGAACCGATATAATAGCATAGTCATGTTTTGTAACCCAATATGACAATTTATGGCAGCGACTTCGTTTGTGTCGACTTTTGAATCACGCTTTTAAAGGTCTATAAATGAACAGGATAATGTGATGAATCCAGCACAACATCGTGCACCACTAACACCATATACCCATGTGTGTGACATCTAACAATGTAGAATACGATCACAAAATAGATAAAATGTTATCAATATTTTTAAACGGGTTCAGGTTCACGGTGGTTTTGTAGCTGACCGAGTTTCATGTAACAAATACAAATCCGATTCAACGATGCTTAATTTAAAAAATGTAGATTCAAATTTAAATCAAACTAATGTCACTTAATGAGTTAAATGAGACGTCTCAGAATGCATTACAATTTAAGCGGGAATATTATTTTAGTCTAACCGGGACGCGTAGGCTTTATCAACATATATACTACTCAAAATTTGATAATGTAAAAAAAACCCACTAAATTTATATTCACACGCTATATCTAGTTCATACTTTACTTTAATGGCAGTGATTTATGGTGATAAATAAAGTACCTTTGAGCAGGATTTAGGAACTACCTTCTTTTTTCCGAAATCATTTAAATAAATTGATGTTGATACAGAAATGTAAAATTAAAGATTAATCAACATTTTGTTTCGTATTAATATATATATATATAATTCCATTAGACAGTTAACATAGTCGGTAAAACACTGTGCCTTACGGTTTTTGACGGATATGTGAACTGCCAAATGGGAAGAAGTAATACGAAACAAATATTGATTAACCTCCATATGATTTACAATTTCCCTAACCTTATATAATGATATCTAATCTTAAAACAACTTATATGCATCACAATCAAACTAGTCGATAATCCAATCAACGATTGATATTGATTGCTACGCCGCATTTTCCTTAGACAAGTTAACTATGCAAACACTACATTGTATTTACTTGTATAAACAACAATACCACGTGGCCTGTGGGCGGAGCTATAGCTGTCCTCGCGTCAGAACAATTGCAAGGGTCGGTCTATAGTAACAGTCCTATCTCTAAGTAGAATATATATTATTCCGTTAAAATACAATTCTATATTCCCTTGTTTTTTTCTGTTACACCAGTAACAGTTGATAACAGAATTCCTCATAGACAGCACACCATATGCGAAATCAGTAACAAGCGAGATAAACCTTACTGAACCAGAAACAATGTATAAAATATCTGGATATAAAACGTCATTTAAACGTCATGTAGTGGTATTTTCTCGAATAGGTGCCGAATTGATAGTTTTCTAAGATTGCTTATCTCTTTAAAGCTTTGAGACATACACGATACAATGTTTCTGAGAATTATATGTTATATCAACATGATGCATATAAGAAATGTAAATACCCAATAATGTTCGCAAACCCTTAATTTTGCTTCTGATTTTCAAACGGGAATAACTCTAGTGATTAACAGTTGAAAACCAGCCTATTTCGCGAGTATTGTGATCAGTTATCACAAAAAGTATAAAGCATTTATTCTAATGTCATCATTTTTTAATAATATGAAACATTGCGAAGAATTGTTAATTCATACTTTAGATCTGTTAATTCTTATTGATATGAGTCACAGCACAAGTTTTATTAAATAAAACAAATATATTGAACATTAAATGAATATAAGGTTTCAAATAGAAAATTACAGCATGTAATTAAGCCATATTGTATAGACATGAAAATTGAATTCACAGGTCAAAATGAGTAATGTCAATTTCGTCATTGCACTGTCACATGTTTATTTTAACTTATAACATAAAAACATGAGTTTACATGCTGGAAGGAATTTCTAAAATGCATACCTCACAAATTAGCTCAAATAAAGGAATTATAATGTGTGTGAATACATGCCTATTAATTATGACGATGTATGCAGCACATAGATTATATAGATGAAATACGAAGCTAGTCGCGATTCATTAATTTTAATCACGTCGAAATGTATGATTTTCTGTTCATTGCGAAGCCATCATCGCCATGGTGGCATCGCCAGGATTGCAATTCAGCATGTAATTCCACCATCAAACTCGGTGCAATGGCACGGTGCGTGACTAATTGCCGACTCCCGAATCCATCCATAATCACATAAACATATTATTGAGCGCTAAGACGAAAAGTTCAGAGAAAAAAACAGGTATGATAATGTCTAAACGGGCATTATATAATGCGGTCTACCGTGCGCTGTGGTAGAATAAACACATTTATTAGAAATAAAGCGGCTATAGCTTGTACAGAGCTGAAAACGACAGATATAACAAAAACTATGAATTTTCGATGATGTATGTGTTTATCAGTTATAACTTTGAGAATATTACAGAAGAGGGCGTTAAGTGAAAGTGTATACTTTTATCAGTAAGTCGCACGTGCTATGGAGGCCATTTTTAATTATTTGGTTCACAAAATCCCTCGTACTTGTTATTCTATTTTTATTTGTAAAACATCTAAACGTTTTATTCTACGAATGATAAATTTTTGAGCGAAGTTACAATAACATATTTCCACGTCAACATAAAATATTATTGCCATGGAGATTAATACCTCAACTATAAAACAATTTACGTTTGACTTTACCTTCTCTAAAAGTACTATACTGAACGGAACAGCTAACCCGCCACCGAACATTTTATGTAACTTGTATTTTGTGTATTTTCTCAACAAGTTCTAAAGCAATTTCCTTGAAATTTGGGCTTGAGTTAGAAACAATATTTACACTATAATATTCAAATAATTGTCTGTTTATGTCGTATACACAGCTTGATAAAGCTACTATCTATTTTGCCAAAGATATCTGAAATAAAAAAGTGGCTGGTTAGCTGTTAAAATACAACGAACAAGGAAAAAAAGATACAAAACGTGAATGTCCTCTTACCAAATCCACAGCAGCAAATCTACCCTAATTAGCATAAAGAAAAGTGTCCAGCGCATCTGTTCGTTTAAAATCTTTTGAGATACTCGCAATGAGTCCGCCATCAGTTTTCCGGTATTCCCACACACAAAAAGGAACATTAGAAAGTTGTTTAGAAATAAGTAACCTCTAAACATGTTTTATACTGAAACATTAAAGTACCAAAGTTATTTTTGATAAACTTCATTGAACATTCTCAATAAAACCGAATCTGTTGTGTGCTTTTGTTTAGCACGTTCTATGGTTCCGACGAACCGTTTTATTTATTTCACTGACTATTATAACAGCAACGTTACGTGCTGTCTGGTGGCCATAAAACTAACCCCGTACTTTGACACAATTGTGATATTATTTCCGATCCTTGGAATCATGGATCTCGTTAAATTTTGTTTAAAATATAATATGGCTTAATCAGTTGCTGGGGATGGGGCGTCATGGGTGTTGCATATATTACTACCCTCCATGAACAGACAAAATAAAACAGTAATTACTATGTTCTTTTCTTTTATGCATTTCGTGTTAATCTTTATCAGGATTATTCATTATGTACTATATGATGTAAAGTAGCAATTAGCAAGGCCATTACGAAGCTTTTAAATCACATCACCAGGCCAGGTTAAGACAAATCATTTTCGCAGATGTGATTTGCAATGTATTTGCAAATAAGAGGAGAACAACGTTAGAAGAATTAAAACAATACATGGAGTTCTTCGTTCTAACGGAATCCTGTTTTAATATTTGTGGTTTCAGTTATAAACAATGCCGTAATCAAGTAAAACACTTTTCCATAATCTGAATCTTGTAAAACAATTGTTAGAAGAGATCCTGTATTATAAACTCGTACGCGGTCAACTGCACTCGATGTGTTTAAAGGCGGGGTTACAGTGACAATTTTTATTTGGCAAAATAATTTGCACACCGTATCTCTTGCATCAATCAAAGAAAAAGTTTGTGGAAAGTATTGCCCAATTTATTTCCTTTTGGATACCAAGTGTGTTGAAAATGTTCTTACAACTATAGAAATCGATACCATCGTTATATTCTGCTGAATATGTTGTCTTTTGAAATAATTGTTTTTTTTATCAAAAAGGTAAAACTATGTACAAAGTAGTAAATGGAATTTCCTAGGGATATTAAACGAGTTGCTTTCAAATGAAGAGAAATGTCGAGTGAGATACAGCAATACTTGTGGTAAATGACAAACGGAAACTTAATAATACAGAAACCTAATAACGAAATGTTTAAGGATAGTTTGTCATATTCTGGAAAATATGAAACAACGTTCCACTTGAGTTGTAGTTGTATGGTGTTTAGCGTCGCTTTCAACAATTTTTCAGTCAAATCGCGACGGTGTCTACTTGAGACAGTATTCTAAGCGCTGTCACACTGGAGTATCATGCCGCAGACACATGGTATGATACCCCATCCAGTCACATTATACTGACACCGGGTCGACCAGACCTAGAACTCTCCTCTAAATGCTGAGCGTCAAGCGAGGAAGCTTCTAGTACCATTTTTAAAGTCTTTGATATGACCCGGCCGGGGATTGAACCCACGACCTTCCGCATGCGAGGTGGACGCTCTACCACTAGACCACGCCGCGGTCCGTTCCATTTGAAATCAAAATTTACATTATATCACAATTCAATTCCTAAATTGGTAAAATACGAAAGGAGAACTTAAAAGTAATGTCATGAATGAAAATAACAACTAATGGTTATTGTCAAATGAGTTTTTGAGTGTATCGGACAATATAATTGACAATTTTCAAAGTGCTTTTTGTATGTTTATTGTTTTCCATTTTGTTTTGTTTTGTTTTATTTAATTATATAGTTTATGTAACATGATGTGCTTTGTAATATGATGTATTTTGATTTAAATGGGCCTGAAGGAAAATTGTCTTTGTCAATTGAGTATTCACCTTTTGGTAAATAATTGACTCGTTTACTTAATTCCTGACTTTCTTAATTGAATGCCGGATCGATATATTAGTGAATCGATTAATTGATACGTTAACTGAGTTAAGTTATACACATGCCAACAAATTAGCTAACTGTTTATTCAATTAATTGTCGTTTAACAGTACTGTGGCTTTGGAGAGAGTGTAATAAATTTATGAGGAGTTTAATAGGTTCGCTTTGTTACTAAACAAATATGAGATAGTGTTGAAAGAATACATTCATCTGTTAATTAGGCAATTGTCTGAGATTTCCTAGTGCAGTTTATGATGTCGACTGTGGAGAATTCTTTTTGTCTTTAGATTATAAAACATCATATTTTGTTGAATGTTATTGATCTTTTGAACAAATGTGAACCATTTATGTGTCATCAAATCACATGTCAAAGTAGTCTGAGATTTGCTTTAAAATATTAAGGTTTAAGAAAATTATTGGGTTCGTTTTCATACGGAGGATCTTACATGAGTGCTCATTCAGTATTGCTTTGATTAAACGAGTTCTCAAACATATTGTATGCTAGGCTCTGCAAGAATTGTTTTATATTACTAACTAGTTTAAAACACTAAATGATAAATTAGCGCAAATGTAAGATTAATTTGATCACACAACTCGAGAAAATGATACATTTACCGTTTAGTTTCAGGTCACCTCTTCAAGGAACAAGAAAAAGCGAGATTATAAAAATCCATCAATAGTAGCACGAGTAGCCATGTGAGATAGAAAAATCTCACCCGAGGGTTGAAAATTACATGCAGAATCAAGGCACTGCCGAATTCTCTGCATGTAATTTTGACCCAGAGGGTGAGATTTTTCTATCCCACATGGATAAATTCATGATGGATTTTCTCCCATTCATCCAAGTCAAATGATAGACCCTCGATAAGTGCTGTTTTCACTAAAATTCTATTTTTAAATGCGTGGTTAACGCCCAAAATTTCATATATACATATGAAAAAATGGACCTTTTAAAATATATATTATACGTATTACCAGGAATTACACCTGGTAATCTTTCAGCACATTGTTTTTTTTATAAATAATTAACTTCAAATGTATATTATCTCTGACCCTCATTTCGTTGGAAGGCACGGTGTCATAAATATATACGTTGACGTCATCATTCTTTTTAACGGTTTCCTACAACAAAATCAAATTTTAAAATATTTTCGTAGGCGTGAACATACAAATATATATTCTGATTTGTGAATAAGATAATAGATTACAAAACATGATTTAGTTCCAAACTTTCGTCAGGTCATGTGAGAAAGCTGTCACATGACATGGAAGATAGCCATTTGGATGACGTAGCGTCTAAAAATAACGTTATTTGATCAAATCGGCATTATTGAGATATTCCGGCATGTCTGAACGTAGCTCGATATTTTAAAAAACAAGAGCAGAGCGATACGGAAAACACCGACCGATGAATCGAAAGTGTTTTTTATTTTGAAAAAGGTTTTACGCCATTTTCAACACATTTCAGATTATATATGGCATATCCAGTTTTACTGGTGGAGGAAGACATCAGACTGAGTCAGACTGAGTAGAAACACCGTCATTCCGCAAGTGACTGGCAAACTTTCTCACAAAACGTTTTTGAAGAGAGCGGGACTCGAACCCATTTATAAAACTACTGCACCGTGAAATAGGTGATAAAAGATGGAATCGCTATCTTAAAAAATGCAAAGTAAGACGAAAATGGAATTGCATTTTTATTTTGTTGAATATATTTGAATATTGAGAGTGAAATTAGCAAGACTGCCGAGGACATGACAAGGGTACGTAATAAAAACACCAACGAAACAATAACATGTGATAACAGGATATCCGGGATCAAGTTCAATAACAAGAATAGCATGCTCGGTATTATCACGTATGTTCACGTTTCTTGCATTGTATTTTGGAGTAATACAGAACGAAACTGATTTCACTGAGTCAGATATAGATATACCAGTTTAACACATTGTAGGCTATATACGTCATTCAATGTTACTGGTGGAGAAATGCATCCGAATTGTAGACTAAATTATATGTTTTTAAATTATATGTAACAAGTACAACCTTTAAATATCTTTCATTATATTTTTTTATTTTAATTTAAACGCAAACTTTAAGAACGTATTCAAAGCAACGTTCGTTTTTTATATACAATATCAAAAGCTCCTGAAATAATATAGTGCGTCATAGTACACAATGTCTAATATCTACAAGGCATTTAGTAATTCACGACATTAACATCAGAGATAACTGAATTGGTGATTAAGATACAGTTGTGATAATAAGCTAAATGGGGATGATATGATTAAACACCTCTATAGCACCTGTGTTCCGATATTTATATCATGAAAAACAATACTCGACTTTCAATAACATAATTCTACAAAAGGAGATGTATATAAAACCAGTTTGATATTTTGTATACGCCTGCTCTGATGTATTGTTTACGTCGAACGTAATGATATCATGTTGTTTTGGGTTGGCATTTTCAACCTTTGATGTCATGTGGGGGTTGAGTGAGAGATTATCAGCAACATAACAACACTGAATAAAGTAACCGAATTTGATAAAACTATTGTTGGTTCTGAATGTTTTTTTTACTACCTTATGCTTTTCTTTTACTTTCGTTAGTTATCTAATTTTCACTGTTTGTCATTGAAGCTCAGATATTACAGTTAAAGAAACAATACATTGGGCAGGGATAGGTACGTAGCTTGGCCAATTCAAAAGTGAAAAGCCTAGAAAGTGTTACGCGCACGTGTGTGTGTGTGTGTGTGTGTGTGTGTGTGGACGGTGGATTTTTTAAAATGTTATTTGCGAATTATGCAATCTCAGAGGTTGTGTGTACCAATTACCTACCGGAGTTTTTTTTTCTTGGAAAATGTGTGGACCGTGACCCATGTGTAGCTACGCTGGGGATGCATGGTGTGTTTCTGAAACATTTCCTTTCCTCTTTTGCCAAGACTGTTTTTTTCTTTTTCTTTTTAATGTTAGTTATATACTTAAAGAATATTTTTATAACATTTTATCATCTAGTCTACTTGTGAACATTTAGGGTATAAACAGCATGAATCGGTTAACTTTAGAACGCAACATTGGAAATGACAAAACTGTTAAATATATCAATCGTTTGTAAGAAAACAAATCACAAAGCAATTTAAAGCGTATTTATAACGTTCGGTGTAAACAGCACGCACAGTTAAATCAAAGGTAGACAACTATTTACATTCCCGTAACGAAGGACAGGCATTTATCTTTCTTTACCTTGGTCAATAGAGATAATATTTAAAAATAACATCCGACAACATGATTAGACTGTTGAGCAGTCGCCTTTGATTACTTTATATGTTTCAGAATGTCATATATAGGATATTTTTTATATCAATGAACGTTGATATTTAATAAAGAAAGATACTTTCGTGATTAACAAAGGGAAGCAACAACGTATAATAATTACAACAACATGAATTTCATGAAATAGTTGATTGTTTTATCTTGTATAGTATGATAATATTAATTTATTTGACGTTTAAATGTTTAGTTAACATTCCTAGATAGACAACTGCTGCTGAATGGGGTTTAACGCCATTTTCAACGGAGTTCAAGTTATATATGGCATATCCAGTTTTACTGGTGAAGGAAGACCTCAGACTGAGCTTAGTAGAGTTTTTGGAGTGAGTGGGACTCGAACGTACGACATTACCGATCTTGAGACGGCATCTTAGACCACTTGGCATCGGAGTACCCTCACTGGCAACTTTATTTGATTAAATTAAACTGCTGCTGAAAAAAGTAATAAAAAAAAATCTTAAGCGGCAATTGCTGTGTTCACTACACTTCCACTGCGCAATAATGTTAAAGAAATTTTATCAAAATGGATGAACATTGATTGGAAATGATAACACTTGTGTATTAAATATATATTTTATTCTATAATACTTTTATATAATTTAACATTTAGAAAATTAATACGTTTTCAGCTACAAGCCGTTCTCAGTAAGACATACATTTATTTACATTCGTTTTATTACACAGGTCATACAAAAAACAAATAAATCATATGAACAGCATATTAAGTAGCATCCATTTTACAAATAGGGACATTTAATATACATACATATATATCAATAGCATACACTTTAGATGACAAGTCCTTGCTCATTTTAAACAAATTCCAAACATTAAGAAAAATAACAAGTGGTTATTTTTTTTTTCGGATGTTTTAAAAAAAATATTCTTAAATTAAGCTTAAGAAAAACACTTGCTTTTATTTATGTATATGTGGATAAATGGAGATAATTAATTGAGAACAAACCAGACATAAATCTACAGATCAGGCTACGGCGAGTGCGCCTTATTAAAATGCAAACCAAGTACACAATATAATAAAAACAACCAACTTGAATTGGTTTCAACTATTGAATATATATCAAGACTAAACACGCAAAACATCTGGACAGGAGGAACACTATATATACATGTACTAGATAATTTATAGGAATGAGCAGGGTCCATTTAAGGATTCGAAACCACATGACACACGCTTTACGAAGGACATTTATAGCAACCAGTTAGATCATGAAGATACAGTGAAATTAGAACATATGCTGTTTCATAAAAGGAGACAATAACTGAAATCATATCAACGTTTTTTTTTTTGCGATTTTGGGATCTTTATAGCATTATGGTATATATATGGAGATTATTATTTGTGAACAAGCCAATGTGTTGGATTTGTATGTTCGGACGATACTTCTGTTGTTAATTCATAACACAGTTTGATATGCCATAACTGTTGGTGGAAATAATTCCCCTTCCTGTATGGACTGTTCTAGCTAGTCTCAAGCCAAACTACCAATTTATCTGATGAATAAGAGAGTCTGGTCTAGACTTTCGCATACGTTGGAGACGATCTTGTTTCCGAATTTATCTACTTGGTCTTTGGGTATCATTTTTCTTTTATTTGGTGTGGGATGAATGTTAAAAATATACGCGAATATTTGATAATACTGCTCTTTAATGTTACATGTATATTTAAAATAATATTATAACAAGTCATATTAACCTCCAATGAAATCGTGTCATAAAACATCCCCCCGCCTTGGCTCACATTACTTGGTAGCTGGGTGTGAAACTCAGCTGTGGTTCACATTACATAGTTTAGCCTAATTAATCTAAGTATGTGTGTTTCTGTAACACAATCTTTTAAAAAATATTTTGAACATCAATAAATAGCAACCATATTTCCCTTAAAACTCCTTAGAGTGCCTGATTTGATGTTGAAGATGTTGTCATATTCCGTTCCTCCACCAACAGGAAGGAGTTATCCATCCTTCTCTCTCCCCAACGTATTGATTCGCAGGTCATGATATAAATAAAGGGTACATGAAGGGTCTTCATATTTATTAAGGTAAGTATATTTCATTTTCGTCCCTTTTCTGCCATTTAACCCTTTCAATATATTACTTGTAACTCGAAACACTTTCAATTTTCCCCCTTAACAATTTAAAACAGCGAACATTTCTGTTTGGGGTTCATCGTCGATCCTGTTGGACAGTAGAATGCATCAGAAAATTTCTTGAAGTTCGATAAAGTACCAATTACTCTGAAAATAGAGTTTGTAATGTATTCATTTACTTATTTGAGTTTTTTTATAAGTATGAAGCAATATCGACTGAGACAGTTTTGTAAATTTGAAGAATTAACTGCGCAAGCTACATTACCGAGATATACGAAACATGTGAATTCATGGTATTTTGTTAACAGAATGACAACGTTATACATTGTAATATATAAACGCATGAGACCATAAAATAATTATCATGAACAGATGTCATATATAAAGTCACTGAGTAACTCCAAAAAGGACATTGTGCGGATACATATGGGGAAAACATATGTTAAACCTATTTTTCTGCATTGTTGTACTGCATACGAATATGGAAATCGCCAGTCATTATTAAATTGTAACTGTATATGACAATATATTAATAGTTTTTAATTTAATCTTTGATGAAAAAGAAACACATTCACATTAACACATACGTTTGTATCCAGCATTCAACAAAATGAAATCATCCGTTATTAAGGCTTCACAGTGTGAAATATTTACATATTAGTCCGCTGCCTGCTAGATTACGTTACTTATACTGTACATATATATATATATATGCATATATTCTATGTCAATCATAGTAATCATGTCATATATATCACTCTGACAATCATGCATTGACTTATAATGGTGAGTTACAATACAAAAATAGTGTATGTTGTCACTCTTATACATTGAATAATATGTTTCAAACACGACTCAGTGGAGTAAAATTTGAAGGATGTGGGTGGAAATGGTTTCGTTGTAACCGTAGTTCTTTAATAGAACACGTATCAAGTGGAAGGGTCAAATTGTCATTGGTTCGATCTCCCGCCACGGACATGTGTTGTGCCGTTAGGCAAGACTCTTAACACACACACACACACACACACACACACACACACACACACACACACACTGAGAAACTTTCTGAAGATGCTTACCTGAATCTTCCTGGTGCGTGATGGGTTACTTCTGAACGAACGTAATATCGGAATATTCCTCTTGCACTTGCCTTCTCGCACATGGTCTGCAATTTATAACGTATATTAATAAATATTTTTGTCAGTTAACTATAGAATTGTCAATATAATCAAAAATTTAACATGTAAGGCAACACATGTTAAGCGTCATGTAAAACAAGCTCTCAAATACGATATAGAATAGATAGTACAAGCAAATAATTTTAATATGCATGGTTCATAAAAATACTATCTAATAAGAATATCAATTGGACGTTGTATTTTTTACTACTTTAGTAAATATTGCTACCTAACCCTAGGGCCGAGATAAAATTCTCGCGCCTGTGGCGTTGGAACCATCTAGATGATGTAGCTTATAAAATATATGACGTAGATATAAATCATATAATAAAACGTCTTAAAAGCGACCGTTGTAAAAATATAATGATCAATTAAGTTAAAATAATTATTCAATATGTTTGGTATGCAAGAAAAAGAATAATTCAAGACTTTTTCGGTTCAAATAGATAATTCCGTCCCAGTATAATTTTTTTCGCTGAAATCCGACAGAGCCTTGTTCCCGCCAAAAGCAGTTATCCCTCGGGACGAAATTTTCTATCCGAAACTCAAACCCATGTAAGATTGTAATAATGACCTTTGTACAACCTGTGTTGTTATCTTGATAAATGAATAACCATTCGTTTTTATATATAACTTATTTCCAAATATCTGAAAAGTAAATTATATAGATGAAATTTTAAGAAAATGACAAAATGCTATAAATAACTCTTACTAATGATACAATAAATTAATATTTTAGTATACATTTCCGAGTATTATTTTGGGATACATCGAAACATCTTTGATAAAAGGGTAAAATATTGTATAAATCAACTGTTATATAGATATAATTGTTATTGTTTCCATAGAAATATACTCTGTATATCATTAAGGGAGCTCTACTTTGCTCAGATATATAAAGGTTTCACAATCGAAACTAAATTAACGTTTTGCCCTTTTATATTATATTATGTTTGTCAACAGTAGAATAACCAAACATAATTTCATCATGTAAACAGTATAATAATATATCACGTAAATAATATAACTAAAGAAAAACACTTATTTATGGAAGATAACTCACCTGGGCATATGTTAAAAAGAACATTTGGTTCTGTGATATATCTAGGCCTGGGACACTTATACTGGCTTGTTGTTTGTTCTTCATATATGTCTGTAAGTATCATACCAAGGGAGACAACTTAAACAGTGTTATCGTACACAGAGGAATCTTAGTTATATTTCCGTAAACGTATACATTAATTTCCATACACGATTGTGGCTTAACGTGAAGTGTTGTTTATCCCGGATCTGCGATCAGTTCAATTGGTTCATATATCTTATAAAAGCATTTCAATGGTTAAATTTGTGTTTTAAACTGATGGGATTGTTTGAATAAAATTTAAAAACAAGGTCAGACAGTTTTGTATTGATTTATCATTTATATCATACGTGTATCTGAATAATCTGGTTATGATACAAAATCTAAACCTGCCTTTTTAAAAGTGTTAAGTACATATTTGTAGTAAATTTATATATATGTTACATTGAAGGTTAACTGATCTCAGATATTTAAGAAACAATGAGAGCAAAATTTATTGTTATATCCTTACCGTGTATGCCACTCTTAACGCCAGGCTGTCTTTGAAGTTAGCACTTTTTGTTAGATCTCCTCTGACCTAGAAATAATAAAAAATGTATACATTTATTGAGATACAACATCGTCTTACATCGCACGAGCAAACTTACAAGAGCCATCTAGCGGGACAGCTGGACTTGTTTTGTGCATACAGATGCATGAAATGTCACCGGCCTAACGTTGGGAAATACGATACTCGCATATGGTTTTACTAAGCACGAGATACTTTGCAAAACGCCATATAGCTAGATAGCTGAACTTGCTAATGTTAAACAACCAAAACAATGACAGAGCTTTATTATATCAATAAATGATAACATATAAATTAGTTTTGGTTTACTTGTACATAAGTTAAAAATCCAACAATGTCTTGTTTTACCTTAAAAACACGATACTTGCACATCGTCTTACACCGCGCGAGCAAACCTGCAAGGGCCATCATCTAGCGGGATAGCAGACTTGCTCACGTTAAACAACCAAACCATAATATAATACTAGAACATTTTATATCAATGTATGCTAACATAGAAATACTTTTTTGGTATATTTGTATGTCAGTTAAAATACAATATTGCCATGTGTTCCACGAGAGCACAAAAAATGACAATTGAGACCACGGTTACATATTGTTTACATCATATGCGTCCAATAAGAATAAAGTTTAATATTCGAAAATTATAGGTTAGTTTTCTGTGTTTCGCAGGTTTAAGAAAGTCACTTAACCAGCATTTGCTTCATTTTGTACCCAGGACAATAAAGAACGTGATATGAGTTGTAATACATTATTTTACAATCAACTTTATATAACATGAGTTTAAATTCATGATACATTATGAAATATGTCTTTCTTATTATCTGGATACGTCATATTGTGTATGTACTTACATGGAACGAGGGGTGTCCCAGAATTACGTAGACTTTTGCTGCAATATGTTTATAAATGAACGGATTTTGATGAATTTTACCTGGAACAATATTCAACCTATTTAGCAGCTTTAATTTATCCACATAATTGAAAATTGTTTTAATGTCACCATAACAGCTAACCAGACGGAACAGGTTAAGTATGCACAGGTATCATAAGATTGCAATGTCCATATTTCGACGTCATATCCGTTGTAACGGTAGTTTTGTGATACAAAACATACAAACGTTGGTTTTCAATGTTATCAGAAACATTATGTCAACTGATTATACGGAACATCGTACAATTATAAAATTCTGTTTGAATCTCGGGAAAACACGAACGCCAACTCGTGAGATGTTAGCATCAGCAACAGTCCTACCACCAGTATCGAGGACACTTGTTCTTGAGTGGCATGAAAGATTTAGGAATGGGCGAGAAAGCATTTAAGATGATAAGGGTCATGGGCGACTGACAAAGACGTTGATCGGGACCGCCGTTTTACTATGCTAGATATATGTGACCTCCCGGGAAAGGGACGAGGGACTGTTCAGCGCATTTTAACAGAACACTTGAACATGCGGAAATTTAGTGCTCGATGGGTACCGAGATTATTAACGGAAGACAATATGGAAAGAAGAGTAAAAGCTTCAAAGAACTTATTAACTCAGTTTCGTAAGGAAGGGAAAGAATTCCTGGATAAAACCATCACGACCGATGAAACGCGGCTATTTCTCTATGATCTCGAGACCAACGCCTCGGGTCATTATGCAGCGTCCACACAATTTGAGATAATTCCAAATAACTGAGCGCGCTCCATACACACAAGACTTTTCCTATTTTGAAGTCAGCGCTAAAAGCTAGGATAGTTGACGATTTTTGTGTACTGTCAGTGTCCACACAGACCGTTGTTGCTGTTTTCGACCAAGAGTGGCACAAGGACATTTTTGAAGAATGGGTCAAGAGACACGAGAATTGCATTAACAGCAATGGTGACTTTATCGAGAAAATTTGAACACCAACGTCAAACATTAACGTCGAGTTGTTACGTCAAATGACCTGCTCCGCCTCCGGTGTACTTCAGATACCTACTTATTAAATAGCTCACACGGCTGAACTTTAGCATAGAATCCCAATACATATGCTATTGATCACTGACGATTTTTCTTGTCTTTATCACATCCTGTTTGTAAGTTAAAGCAAACGTCTACGAATTCGGATACATCCCTCATATATACACCATAATTACCATAGCGTCACAGTGGCCATTGTTAAAACATTGAATATACAAAACGATTATCTTATATAAAATAAAATATTGTAATCAGCATCAAAGCATGCCAATTCGAAATTTAAGGATTTTTGTGTTTATAAATTGTTTTGTTAAATAATTCATATACATTTCTTTATATTTGTATTGAAATAATTCCAATTTTTATAAAATAGTGACGTATAAGCCTTATTGAGATGTGTATTTCCTACTTTTATGTTGTAAATCATAGCATGTATTGTACACATCACTTTAATAAATTAATAAACACACACACACACACACACACACACACACACACACCGTTGTTTTTGAGTTTATAATTATAAATACCTACATTAATATAAACCATTATGTTTTGTTCTGTAATTCAATGATAACAAACAGATATACAACATACCTTGTACACATTTTCATCATCAGTGTAGACAATGTATTTGTTATACTCGTCGACAAGACATTGTATTCTAAATGCTATAGTCAATGCCACTCTGTGATCAATTTTTTCCTCTGTTAAATAGCGTAGCAAGGCTGCAATATTTTGAACGACAATTAAATTAAATGGGATCTCGACAACAGGAGACCGTTATAAACTGTGACACACAGAAACAAACGACAATATCATTAAAATACTGAGATGAACAGATTAAAAAGACGTATTCATAGGGTCTGAAACAGACGGTCTTTAACTAAATTACAAGGTAACAATTGACTTGTTTGAAGAATTTTATGTTTTTAAATAGGCTTGATAGGAATTTACTAAGCTTTTGTCATTTTCATAAAAGGCCACTATATCACACATTGGTTTATATGCTCAGATATATTGTTGGAGGGCGATCTCAGAATGAATCTGAGTATATCCATCGTCCTTCCTGTAGTGAATGGCAAGACCACAGCGGTGGGGAGGGGGTAATTGGACATTAGATGACAGCGACTTAAAACATTCGGCTACAACGGACCCTTTAATATTGAATGATTAAATTAAGAATGGAAAAGGTTGCAGGAAGAGGCTCTGATTACTGGAAATCAAGTTTAGCATTACTGCATTCTAAAAGAGCTATATACAGATGTAGTGCAAGAGTATTGAATTCATTGCGACGGTATGAACAAAGTTGAAAATCCTTTTCAAAGTCCAAATTTAAGTTGAATATATATGTTCATGTCAAAGCAATAATGAAATACAAATGCAGATTTGGTTACCGTCAATATCGAACAATGCTGAGATGGCCTGTGCTATGAAAGTTCCCATTGTACCGTACCACACCTCTGTGAGCGAAGGGTTAGACACCAACAATGTATGTACAGCAGCAAAGGGGATATCTGGAAAGTTTGAATCGATTAAAATTCTTTAGAAACATCCATTAGTTTTTATTTGTAGTTTCAAATGGATCTATATGTATGTTGTTTGCTAGCAGTAACATATGAGACATTAAATCTATTCTTAGCGAAACATGTAAGGTATAGTATAATCGATTAAAGGTAGTTAATCATCATTGCAGGGAATGTGTACAAGTAGAGCAGGTAATAACAGTTTGCTATGTAACCAATTCGTAATTAAATACCTGTCTTACCTGTTCCGATAAATGTTATCATCTGTTCTCAAGTAAAAAAAGGAGATAATAAATTTAACCAGATACAAAATAAAATTTACGTATTAGCAATCTTGAACGTTTACTGTTAAATGTTTTCATTTATCATTCCATTCCATGTTTTGTAAATTTCATATGGTGGTTAGTATCCTAGCAGACATGTGTTATCTGCGTAAATTGATCAAAGGAAATCTATGTCGCATATCGAAACAAAAAATGTATTTCAATGATACTGACACATATTTTGTTATTACAATAATGTCAAAATGGATGAGAAGTATATGTGACAATATATAATTATCTATTTGATCACTCACGAGTGATGTCAGGGATGAACATAATTTGATATTTTTTCTTGCATTTCTCAAATTGGTGTGTAAATGTTAAGTTACAAAGGGTCAATGGATAAATTCGAACATGAATTTAATATCAAGAGTGAAATGATAGAAATAATATGAGAAATTGATGCTAACAATGTTATCACATAACCAGAAAAATCATCGTATTCCATCTATGTGATGCTCATTTGCAAATATAAAATTCAATCTTACTTTTCTATATGTAGTTGAAGCTATACCATTGGTAACGCCAATATTTTAAATACTTTTAATTATCGTTAAAACCCATTAAGTCGGACTACGTTTTTGCTTTTTTATGTATACCAACGCGCTTCTTATGCAATAGTTTAACGTGTTATTGTTATATATCACTTGAGGGGCGTCTAAAACTAATTAACTATTTTTTTTGTCGTCAGTATTGAACTT